>CAJUYG010000126.1:298681-316683 GCA_910591675.1 Galerucella calmariensis
TGGTCAGGTTAGCCTTGGAAACAATTGTAATCATTCAACTGACGTTTTCCAACATTAGTAGTGTATGCAAACGTCACACTGATCTGTTTATTTCGTTTATATTTGACAGCGATTTTAAGTATTGTGACTTTGAAATGGCGTTTGTTAACAATCCGTCCAAATGTGATAATGCTCGGCCTCATGTTGCCAACGTAGTATAAGAAAATCTGCAACGAAAGAAATGGAGGATATTAGAGCATCCACCCTATAGTCCCGATTTATCGCCTTGCGAATTTCACATCTTTGGGCCACTAAAAAAGGCGTTAAAAGGTAACCGTTTTCAGTCGGACGCAGAAGTACAACACGCTGTGAAAGAATTCTTCCAGCAGCAGCCACAAGAATTCTATAAGCAGGGTATACATCGGTTGGTGAAACAGTGGGATATGTGCCTCAATTGTAGTGGTAGTTATTTGTAACTGTACTTGTCAATAAATTTTTCCTGGACCAAAGATGGGTTTCAATTGAACAAGCCTCGTATATAGTTGAATAGTCACTTTCTAGTAATTATTAACAATTACGTTATAAGTATGCTATACGGCTAGGTACTTATGCATAGTATTAGTTTAGTGAGTATTGTAATGTATTTTTTCTACACCCACATGTATATTATCAATTTCCTGCACAGTTTAGAGAATGGAAATGTAGGCCATATCGGTTAACTGAACGTATATGATTTCATATACATCCTAGAACGTATATGAAAACCACCAATCAGCATTCGCGTTCAGTACTCGTCACTCATCTTTTTTTCAATTTAAAGAAATGTCAAAATAACTTGTCAAAAGAAGTCTCTCCCAGAAGCACTGGATCAAGAATATTTGTTTATAAAAATAAACTTGAATAAAATAAATTTTATAAATTAATAACAAATACTAAAAACAGAATAAAATGGGTATTTAAGGTCCTACCGATTGACGTTAGTTCTTATGACAGTATGTACTACTTCTGAGATTCGCCTATCATAAGTCTCGGTAGCCGAGTGGTCAACACACCAGACTCTCATGCGGTAGTCCCGGGTTCGATTCCGAATGAAGAAATTTTTTTTTCAATAATTTTATTTTAAAATAATTATTCTGCTCAATATTGATAACTACAACAGGCAGACGCTTGAAATACTTATTTAGCAGAATATTCATTCTTATAAATAAAGATACTGTACCCTTCGTGCGGGAGTCCGACGGGCAACATCTATTTATAACAGCATCGCATATTTAAAAAGGGAAACCGTAATGTTATAAAAATTGTACATTTAAGAACTGTACATTTATCACAAAAAATTAGTGAAGACATAAAATTGAATTGGTACTATTATGAATAAAATTGTTGAAAATTTTTAATTTCAAGTGATATTTATTTTACAGTTTATTCAAATGTTTATTTTCTAGTTTTTTTCTTGAATGGGTCGTAGAAAAAATATACTGTTCGACTCGTGTGGATTGTCCATATCGCACTCGAACGATTGAGCACTCCGCCTACAGCGTCGTGCTCAAACTTCGTCCTCGTGCGATATGGCCATCATATCCACACTAGTTGCACAAACTACTATAGTAAACAAGTCAAAAATATCCCAGTGCTAAAAGTTGTTGTTTCAATCCTCTTGAGATGATCACCACCTATTCAGACCACACCTATAATCTACCAAAGTATCCATCGACAATACATCCATTACATAAGAATGCTCCCCCCAAAGCATCGTGGGTGTTCAGGAATAAACATACATAATACATTTGCAGAGAAGGTCGAGTTGTGTAAAGTGTTTTTTATTTCTTCAGATAGGTTTCCTAAAACTGTAGTACTAATTCCATATTCGACATTTCCGTTTGGTTCATTCAGTAGACTTATTTTAGAATAATTTATAGAGTCAAATTTATGTAAGCGTTTCCTTCTTACACCATTTTCCCATAAATTTGTAAAAAGAACTATTTTAATAATAAGTCTCCACCAATTGATACGGTGGCATGCAGATCACGTAGACAACTGATGAACATTGTTAAGTTTGAATACGCTGGTTTAAGTTTGATGGAAATATTTTAGAATAGTAATACTGGAAATTGCAAGCGGAATATGAATAGGAGAAAGGAGAACTCCACTCCATTGGAATGAAAACCGAACTAGAATTTATCGCCAATAAGAAAAGAAATTTGTTATTAAAAAATATAATATTATGAAATACTCGATTTTATGTTGGGTAGTAATGAGAAGTTGAAAATATGTTTTTTCTAATTACAAAAAGCGTGAGGTGCTTTGTTATAAAGGTTGTGCCGAAAAGATTGGTCATACATTATACCACATATTCTGGATAAATGTGCATCCAAAAGAAAATACAGGGTGATTTATTTGAAAATTGAAATTAATTTATTCAATTAACGTACAGGGTTTCTCATTATATTTTGATACTTTCATTAATTACGAGAATACAAAAAAAAGCTTCAGATAAAAGTTGTAGTACTTTACCTGTACCGACCAAAAATGTAACAACAGAGTGCATTTTGTAAACAGGAGTGCTCAGTAAAATGCATCTTCAAAATTTCAAATTGCACATCCTGAATTTTTTTATAGTTTTGAGTAGCTCTGCATTTCCTGATATATATCACATTGTGTAGCATTGGTTTTGTTCTATAATGGTCTATGGTCCTACTAAAAAATAAATTTACATATAGTTCAAAAACAACCTATATATTTAGACATTCAACAAAAATAATGACTTAAGATACAATACTACATTTAAAATAACAATAGAGGCTCTCCATTGTTATCAATGCACGAGTAATATCTTCGTTTCTAATTTTCTAATGCGTCAGCTATTGTGTTATTATGACCATTTAAATTTTCAATTTCCGCGTGAACTTTTGGCGTGATAGAATTAATATTAGTTTTTGAATCACGCTTTTTCTTTCAAAAAGCTATCACATGGTGTTAAGTCGAGACTATTTGGGCGACCATTTAATGGTACTCTATGGTGCTCTATCCTGCTTCCATATCATACTATTCAATTTTCCACATAAATTGAGAATATATCTACTTTTTCATCTGCAGTATAATCCATTTTATAGTGTAGGTATAGCAATGACAGCTGATAATAAATGAATAATTGTTTCATTTTGAAATGTCATTTACGTAGCCACTATGGTTACACTTTTGTAGTTACCATTCGTCATTATAGAACAAAACTAATGCTACAAAATGTAATATATTTGTAATCACAAATGCAGGGCTACTCAACACTGTATAAGAATACAGGGTATCCCATTTGAAATATTGAAGATGCATTTAGTACAGGTAAAATAATACAACTTTTATGTGAGACTTTTTTTGTATTCCCGTAATTAATGATAATAAATGTGGGTCAAAATATAATGATTTATGATACTCTAGTTATCATATAACTCAAAAGGGGGTCAGCACCCTATCGACTCCCCAACTATTTTTGAGGGTTACATTTAACAAAATATGACATAAAACGTTTATTTTTGTAATTTTTTGCATTTTTGTAACTGTAAAAATTGCAAAAATATATATAAATTGTTCGGGTTTTTGTAAATGTCTCCAAAATTATTACCCCCCGGAACTGTATTCCAATCTTTCATATTCATGTTTTATAAGGCCAGTAAAAACAGCTATTTTTAAATTAACTCTAACCGGACATGATACCGACAAGCTAATATAGGTCGCATCAATGTTTAAAGTTTCTCTAATACATGCAAACTATCAGGATTTCGTAACAGGATATGGTCACTATATCTTTTGCATATAAATAAGTTTTAGTTCTACCAAGGAAATAGAACTTTCCAGAATAAATTTTAGTAATATCCTAGGAAATAACATGGGAATATTTGCATACAAAAAGTTCATTACAGGAATAAGAAAAGAAAACGATATTCGTCAGGATAAATAATTTTCAAGAATACAAAAATATAGTAAGGTAGAGTTTACGCAGATAGAGAACAGTACAGGGGCCGTATTCTTGACAGGTGAGCTTTTTGACGTATACACGAGTGATTAATGTGCGAGTACTTTTTTGAAGTGGTATTCTTGACGACCATTCGTTTTTTGGAACGTATACGCGATAATGTGCATCACTGCAACATCTCACTAATTACAGAAATTGGTTCGTAAATTAACGTTTTGTGAGCTTAAATTCAAAAACTGACAACTGGCAAAGTGATTTGTGATTCACAGGAAGTTGAGGAAAACTTAATTTTATGTATGATGTCTCATCGAGATAAAAAAAGTCAAATGACCGACTGCCAGAAAAATGACCTTATCGATTATCTGAACAAAACTCTCATCTTCAATCTGGTAAATTTTCAAAATTCAAAGATGCTGAAAGGATATGGACAAAAAAAGGTTTACTACCTTCATTGAACCGCAAAGACACCAACAACTACAACAACAATATCTACAATATCTTTAGAATATACTCTAAACTGGAGCATCTTCCGTTGTATCAATCAACATTAACCGTACTTCTTCGTCTTCCATTTTTCTTAAATACTTTTGAAAAAAAAATTCTTTGGGATTTGGGAAGATCATTTTTTTCAACAATTAAAAATTTTGTATTACCTGAATGTTCAATATTCTCTTGGGTGATGGCACAGAATCAGTTTGTGTTCATTTTTCAATAAACTTCGAAGCACTTTTAGTTGTCAATAATGACTCAAAGTAAAATTTTGACGTTTCAATGTAAACAAGGTATTATCGATGAGGAAGCAGAATTATCAGTAGTAATACCCCTAGGGTCTTGATAATACCGAGATAATTTTGTCATAGAGATTGCTGAAAGCGTGTTGCTTGATAATGGCCCAAGGCCGCAGGCCGAGGGCTATTATCCTTGAGCAACACGCTTGAAGGATTCTCTACGACAAAATTTTGAGTATTTATCAAGACCCGAGGAGTATTCGATAAGATAATGTTTTACTTTGTAGCTTTCAAAAAATTGATTGCCAATCTAATGTTTAATAATTTTCAATACAAACTTTATCAATTTTAATCAAATAATATTGATTTTTATTTAAAACTACAGTAGTGAAAAAAGTACAATTGGTAAATTAATTGAATCGTTAGATGCAATACCTAATCTTCGCGACATTTTTAATCCAGTTGTCAGTTTGACGTTTAATTAATGTTTAATAAAAAGTAAACACCAAACTGAAAACACCACATGTAGGGTATTATCGCTGTAATACAGCGGTGATTGGATGAAATTTGACACATGACTTGTAATTAAGTAATTTGATTGGTTACTTTATCCAGTAAAAAATTCAATCAGTATAATACCGAATGATTGGCTATAGAATAATGTATTGCTATTGGTTAAAACCACCAAAATGTCAGATTTTGACAAGTGAAAAAAATAATCAATATAATATGCGATGGTTTCCAACCGAATCTCGTTGCCCAAGGGCCGTACCCAAATTACGTAAGATTATTGAGGCAGGGGTAAAATTGACATTTCCTTACACTGTGTTACGTTAAAGGTGTGGGTGAAAAAATTTTGTTACGTAAGATTTTTATGACATTTTGTATCAAAATCTCTCAAATTGAGTATGACGAGACACTACAGAAATAGACATTTCGATATATCCGGTGTCAAATAATAGTTATTTATGATACAAGTGCGTGAAGTTATACTTTTGCGCACGAGTTGCCTTTTTCGCAACGAGTGCGCAAAAGTACTTCACGCACAAGTGTCATACAAAACTTTATCTACGACTACATGAAGAAAAAACAAAAAAATGTGCTCTGTAGGGGCTAAAAAACATAAAAAGGAATTTTTTAAGCAAATATATATACACAACGAATTCTTATTTCAGGTGGTGTGCAATTCGAAGAAATGCATTCTTCTCGAGGGTCTTCCATTTAAAATTTTAAATATAACAGAAAATATTTTTCACTATGTCTGATACTTCTGTCAAATTTACTGTCAGCACAAAAGTTTATACAACAAACGACTAAATTCAAGGCAACTCGATCATTCCGTAGCTAAAAAAAGAGTGTTAAAATGAAAATCCCATTTAAAAAGCATTTGTCATTTACGCACGCTTTTGGGTGTTTAATGAAAAGTCCCATATAAAAAGCGTTGTTCATTTACGCTCGCTTTTCAACGTATGTATAATGTATGATTTCGCACATTTTTTTGGTGCGTAAATGACTAATTTTAAAGGTGGTCGTGGATAAATATTATTTATGCCTATAGTTTTTAAACAAGTCAAATTTTTTTGCATTTTTTAAGAGAAAAATCTTACGTACGTTTATAAAATCTTACGGTATCTTACGTTGAGAAAGGAGGGTTGAAAAATCAATGAAAATTGTCTTACGTAATTTGGGTATGGTCCCTTATTTGCACTACAAATTATACTGTTTTAATAAGGTTTTCTAGCTTGAACATAAAACATAAATACGTACCTAATAAAATCTCACATTTCGCATTTCTGAGCCTTTTATATGATCTAAATCCCATCATTTTGAAGTCGGTCTAGATGTGCCGGCACTCACAAAGTCACAACTTTATTTAATCAAAACTTGTACAACTTCATTTTAGTAAAAGTTTATTTTATCGGACAAAGTTTTACACTCACTTCGTTCTGGGTACACTTTAGGTTTAAGTTTTCGAATGTCATTTTTTCTCTACCAATATAGATAATATTCTAATTAGTTTCCTGTAAAATTGTCGTATTTAGTAAATAGTTATAGAAGATGATATATTTTATACAGTTATAACGCCTTAGGAACAACTGAAAAGAAACAACTACTTATCGGACTATATGCCCCGATAGACATTGAATTATACTAAGTTAAACGGGGTTGGTATACCTACAAGATATAACCAACCACTTGCAAACCGGTTTAGGCGATAAAACAGTATGAACTCAAAGTGTATGCAGGGTTTATGATTGATGGTTATTGTTCTGCAGTCAGATGTTTTTGGTATTGGATTTAAACTGGCACCATCTACTACGACAATATATTTATAAAAATATCCTGTAACACGTCAAGTTTGGATTATAAATTGACATTCTTCAACGTGAAAAGGCGATCCCTACCTTCAACCCCCTTCGATTGACAGGTACAACCACCCAATTTTTCACTGTGGTTAGGTTAGCTTAATTGTTGCGATAAACTTGAAAAACATAACATTTTTGAATAGAGAATGAAGAGCTCTTTCAAACGATATATCAAAAGTTTATACTTCCCATTTAAAAAACTGGGGGGTTGTCCTATCCTGTCCTTCGAAGGGGGTTGAAGGTAGAGATCGCATTTTCACGTTGATGAATGTCAGTTTATAATTTAAATAATAAAAACCATTATTGTGGTTTGATTCCCAAAAATATAAGAGAAAAAAGAATAAGTAATGCCACAAGGAACGTAAAGAAGATAAATTTAACGTGTTTCGGGATGTTTTATAAATGAGTACAGTAAACAAAATAATGAATTAATTCCGTTTGGTTTTAACACACTGTAAAAAAGATATAACATGAAACAAATACTTTGGGAACTAAATGACTCCATAACCCATAACTTGATCCATCAAAAACTAAATTTACAGTATGGTGAGATAAAAGAAGTATCCCTATTTTCCCGACTATGTTATAGTTCCTTTCACTATCTAAGAAACTGACTTGACTTGACGTAGGCTTGAGATGCAATAAAACCATAAAACTTTCCGGATTTACCAGAGCCGCACAATACCTGATGAAAAAGAAAATAAATGAAGTGTATTTATAAGTGTGTATATTTATAAGTGTATTTATAATAAGAATGATCCAAAAGTCTTGAAGAGTTTTCAGGTAATAAAAATTATTATTCTCCAACAAAATAAATACGACCCTGTCAGGGCTAATGGTTTTATGGCTTTATGGCATGTCATTATCCCATCCCATCTCAGGTCAGGTCATTTTCTTAGATCGTAAAAAGAACTATACCTATTCAATATCGTATATATTATAATTAGCATTGTTACTGTAAATCGATTTTTAGGTACATGTGTAGGTATAAACTATTCACTTTAATATCACATCAATAAATTAATAATAAATAGATGAAAGAAAGGAATACCGACGGAATTAGGTTTTTAGGTTAAAGGGCAGCAAATTCACATTTCTATTATTTACGAACCAACGTTCTCTTTCAACTTTGATTCCCTAATACGTATTTATATTTTCCTACATTCTTTTCCACAGCTGCTTAATGGCACAGAATTTTTCATAAATCATAATGATTGTATCGTCATTAATCACTACAAAAGAACGGAATATATTTGTGGCTTTCACAGGTTACTCGATGGTAAAATTTTAAATGTATCCTGTTCCTCATGATTTATTTTTCAGTTAGGGTTAATTTATTACTTCAAATTTTCTCTAATGGATTCACGCTACCTCGTTCTTTTTCTGAAACCGAGATAGAATTTAAGTCGAAGCGGGTAATGTAGCAATCATTTCTCTGCTTAATCAAAGAACTGTTACATATCAACGATGAATGATCCTCCACCAAGACAATGGAAGTTCACACACAGTCCCGACCTAAGTCCAAACGAATTTTTTCTTTTTTAAAAATTAAAAATGAACTGCGTGTCCCAGAAGATGCAGAGAACGAACGCCTTCAAAAACTCCATTCTGAATTCCAGAATTGGTTGCAAATGGAGGTTACTTCAGAAAACAATGGGGTTTAAAAGTTATCTACTGTTTTTTTCTAGCTCTATGCTCAAAATGACAACTCTTGTATTTCTTTGGGATGGGTGGCTTGTAAGGAGGTTGATCAGAGTTGTCTTCCAAGTCATACATACTGCGATCTAAATTTAAATATTAATAGTATCACCTTAAACTCAAAAGAAACAATACTAAACCGATATTTGAATAAAAAATCTCAAGAAGACCAAACTAGAATACTGCTTAGCATCCGTCATCACACATATACATATCTTTTACAAGATGAATCTTATGATAACAATTATTTATGTAGCCCAGCTCCACTATATATTAAGGGACTTGTAGCTCAGCTCCGAACAGCCAACACTGAAAAATTATATATCTATATCAATAGCAACTCCTATAAAAAAGAAACCAATATAATCTGCTCAATTTGCAATTGTCAAGAACCAGAAACTCTCGAACACGTGCTGCTAGTCTGTCCAATGTATAAACACCCAAGATATGACTTGATCAAACCTCGAGGACATTCGAACGACCTGGATTCGATACTTTCATCAACGAATATCATGGATCTTACCAGACTATATCAATTTTTGAGTGAAGCAGTGAAAATCAGAGCATTTATCAACAACGAATAACATTAATGTATGTAATGTGATCATCCAACCTTTCATAATGCATGTAGATATAAAGACACATTATGTTTTTTATATATATCTATGGTTTTTATTATGCATCTTTACTAGGTTCCCTTATTGTTTGTTTATAATATTTTATTTATGTTTTTTTTTCTTTACATATGTGACTATTTATTTTCAGGTCACTCTCCTAGTTCATGTAATGTATGTACGAAGGAACAATAAACCTATTATTATTATTATTAATATGAATGTCCAACTATATTATTACAGCATTTTATACATAAATCAATAAAACAAATCAAATCGTATTTTTCATGCAATCACATTTTAACGACGTAATGAAGAATATAAATATATGAACCATCAAAATAACTGCAGTAAATATGACCAGCATGCGATATTCAATTATTGGAAAAACATTAAAAAACAGGTTACACTTTACTAGTATTCTATAAATTAAATGGATTAAAAGGATTTGAAATGAACTGCAGTAATTGATTTTTTACCATATATTTTCTGTTTGTATTAGGCTTCAGTCATATTCAATTATTATACAGTGTGGAAACCACTCATGGAATAAAATTCTTTGTCATTATTTTAGAAAATTATAAAAAATGCCGAGACACATCAATTTTTGAATTGAGTTGTGCGTTATGTAAACATAAATTTAAATGTACAGGGTGATTCACGCAAGTATGCCATAGTCGGTGTTTTTTTTTAATGAAACATCCTGTATATTTTCATATTTTAGAAATCCTCTTAATGCACCGATTCCAACAAACTAAATAATGTATGGTCAATTATGAATTATACTGGGTGAAATTTTAAAATTGATAATTTATTACACTTGAAATATTGGTACTTTTTTAAACTAGCTAAATATGGATTTATCAGAAATCTAAACTAACTAATTATTAGAATTATTTGTATATTAAACAAAACCTGCTACGCCCATGAATTTTACCATAAATACCTAAAAATTGCCTAAAAACGCCAATAATTAGACAAAATCGGTAAATAATGTGGATTGTTTTAAATCTGTAAATAATGTAGATTGTTTTCTATTCTGTCAGTTGTTAATGTATTGACAGTTTATACTGAAACAGTAAAATCTTTGTCAAACACTCTTTCCTTGTCGACATAACAATGAAATATTTAACTGAGACTCACCGAATTGAGATTTTAATGATGATCGGGTACGGGGATAACTGCAGAAGTCAAGTTGTAGTGGCAAACTTATTTAATCATAGGTATCCCGAATTGCCTAATATTTCACAAAGTACTGTGTCTAAAATTCATGCACAATTCAGAAAACTTGGACATGTCAAACCATTGAAAAGAAAACCACACTTCGTTGAAGATGATGTGAAAGTGGATATTTTGTTAAGTGTAGAAGAGAATCCAACTTCAAGTACAAGTCAAATTGCCCGTGAAAATAATGTTAGTCATACAACTGTTCTAAGATATCTTCATAAAGAAAAACTTCATCCCTACAAATTAACTTTTGTGCAGGAGTTAACAGAAGACGATCCAGATCGTAGAATGGATTTCTGCGAAAGATTGATGAATAAGCTGAACAGAAATGAGATAGCTCTTGGTACCATTCTTTTTTCTGACGAATAACATTCGCATTGAATGGAGAGGTAAGGCTACGGTTACTATGGATGCGAATTCTGACGAAATTTTGTTCTGACTACTTCTGATCAGTTCGTACGAAGTCGTCCAAACGAACAAACGCCCCCTAGCTAATGAGTTTGTTTACAGTGGAAGCGGATTAGACGTCAGAATGGACACGATATCGTCAGAACGATTTGAGCGTTCAAACAAGTTTGATTTTTTCGTGCGACCAGCGACTGTTTGGTGCGTTGAATTGCAAGTTATAGCTTATTTCACCATGGATATTGAGAAATTAATTAGTATTGTGTACGAGAACAGGTGTTTGTGGGACATGAAAGACAAGAATTACCACAACAGAGATATTGCTCGAAAAACCTGGGAGAAGGTGGCAGCAGATCTCAATACTAGCTGTAAGTAAAATATTTTACTGTGATGTAGACTTGTACATTAACTGTATATCAATTATACATTAATGGTTTTGATTAAAACATGAAATTGTTAAAACCTGATTACTGACTGCTAGAAGATCAGAAAACGCTCGCAGTGTAACCACATTGTTCGGACGTACTCGTCAGAACAAAATTTCGTCAGAATTCGCATATAGTAACCGTAGCCTAAACCGACAGAACTGTAGATATTGGTCAGCAGAGAATCCTAATTGGATGCGTGAGACACATACTCAGTACCCTCAAAAGGTGAACGTTTGGGCCGGTATCATAGGCGACCATATTATTGGTCCTATATCAATAGATGGAAATTTGACAGCTGAAAAATATTTAAATATGCTTAGAAATGAAGTTATTCCTGCGTTGGCAAACTTATATCCCAACGCAATAGATCCTAGCTTACCGAATGAAAATGTTTGGTTCCAGCAAGACGGGGCAACACCCCCTTATGCTTCACTCTGTGTGGTAACCTGGATCTACACTGCAATCAGTAGACCTATATTAACGTGCAGAGCTATTGCATGGACCGAAGGTTCTACAAGCAAGGACAATCCAAAAATTATATCAAATACAGCGAATGTTCTGACCTCTCTGGACTTGTACGTCAAGGAGGTTGCTGCTGTAAACCCCGAAGTAGTGGGTCAATTATTGAGATTAGGCCCTAAGCCTATGGCGGATCACTAAGCCTAAGAATTAAGTAGGGCTAAGGAAAAAATGCCAGCGTGGTTTAAGCAGAGCTTGGCCAGTTAGCTACAAAAGAACCACAAAAGGAATTTCTCTGATAAAAACATAATAATCTGCACTGACAGCAGACAAGCTCTATAAGCCTTGAACAGACAACGTATTGGCAAGATATATAGAAGGGGAAAGGTGAATGGAATGGTTATTGTTCCTTCCCTTGTATCGATTTATAAATAATGTAGTCTTTATTAATATTATTAATATTCATATGATTTTTTCATTTATAAATTTTTAAAAATATCGCATAATTTTTAGTCCCAGAAGGGATGAATAATAATAATTATGATAATGGACTTATATTCGTGAGTGCATGAATGCACGAATTCTAATAGAAGGCTCTCAAATGGAAATTAAATAATTATAATATGCAAAATATTTAAAATATACACTGCCTGCAAAAAATTTGCATATTTTAAAAATTGGGGAATTTCAAAAAGTCGGTGTTAATTGACCTTTGTGTTTGAATAAATTCTGGTACCAACATACAGTATCCGCCAAAATAAACAGTACCGAAAATAAAAATAAAAATTAATTTTTAATTTCTGTAATGTAAGTGTTCAAAATGTTCACCATTTCGACGCAAACAAGCTTCATATCGATTTTGTAAGTCAATAAACATATTTATAAAATGTGGTTGATGTAACTGCCGAAAAATATTTTGTATTCTTTCTCATAGTTCGGCAATATTCGCCGGCGGATTTTCCGAGTGAAATATTTTGTCCTTCATCATGCCCCAAATGTATGCGTCAGGTGGCTTCAGATCAGGTGAATGAGAAGGATATTAAATTTTTGTTGATATTTTATTGACACCTGTTCTAAGCTTGGACCATCATTACGACCTTTTCCGTATGAACGAAAATAATGCTCTACCAAAAAAACTTTTTCTTCCGTTGTTAGAACCATTTTTAAATGAAATTTAACTGCAGCGTACTATTAATATATCAACTAATGACAATTAAGTCAAATATGATAAATCCATATTACATAAACAAAACCACAGCACTCTCTGTTTCGGTACTGTTTATTTTGGCAGATACCGTACTTGAAGTTTCTTCTGGAGATGATCAGTAAACAATTAAACATTAAGTAGAATATTTCTTTGAGAACGCTAAATTTATTATAAACATAAAATCTTAGTGACGACTAAAAATGTTCTAATTGTATAATTGGTAACTTGTTTTACAGATGGCAGTTCTGCTGATGGATTTTCAAGAGAAAATACTTCAAAGTGGAATGTAGAAAATTGAATGATTCGATTAATCTAATACGACTAACGAAAAGTTATAGTGAATGAATAGAACTCAAGAGAGAGTAATCCAAGTCGACAAAATGATTTTAAAAGTACAGACGTAACTCAATGAATTTAGCAACTTTCGCAATCTTGTTACTGAAAATCTGAAAATGTACACAATTCTTAAGTTGCGGAAAGGATAAATGACAATGAAGACATTATTTATCATCAGAAATAACAAGTTATCATAAACAACGATTCCAACTTCCTGACCCGAACACTTCCTAGTGCTAGTACTGTTTTAAAGGCTCTGAAGCACAACAACTGCAAACAATCCATTAATCCATATATCCTTGATCCCTGTATCCCTGAAGATGTGAATATATATTTACGCATGCTTGGAAATCTAAAAAGAGTAAACTTCTTCTTTTATATATACCGGGTGTTCCAAGTTTTCGTATACAGGCAATACCTATCTCGCTCATTTGACAAGATAATAAATAAAAAAACAGCATAGAATGGCATTAAAGTAGGTACCTTCCTAATGACTTAAAAAAAAGGTTTTACATTTGACAGCCCTGTGGAAATTTATTTTCAAATGGCACCCCCTGTATACTGTCATTGGAAAATTGCGTGTCATTCTATTTGGAATACAACTTAGTATTTTATTTTCAATTAATAATAACGAAAGTATCATTATTTCAAGAAGTATATATGAATTTCAACTAAAATACCTCTGATGCAATTCAAAAAAACGAACACAGCAAGTGTTCAAAATGATTTTCTGCAGAATCCATGCAAGCTGCAAAACGTGTTAAAAGTTTTCTTGAGCGCGTCTCAATCATAGCTGTTGTAGCGCTACGACATGCTTCACAAATGCGTTCTTTAAGATCATCTAAATCATAAAATATTTTAACCTAGAAAAAAATTGTAATCTTGCATCAGAGCTGAACATAAGAGAATGTTTGGCAAACTCTTGTTGACGCAAGATTTGCGAAATTCTATCAGTCACGATTTATATTTGTTAATAAACAGCTGCATTTTGTGTTTTTATGGTAAATTCAATTTATTTTTAAAACAGATAAAATTCTCCATCAATTTGATATTTAAAATTCCCGCTGAAATTTATAGCTCCATGGCCAAACTAAAGATGGCTTTTAAAATAGTAGTCACTGCTGACAACGTAAGAGTTAATTCTAGGTTGAAGTATTCTATGATTTAACCCTTTGTGTATCGAAGGCTTAAATTCTTAAGCGATGACATTTTCCCAACGGTACTTAAAAGTCCAAAGACTTTTTACCCCAATATCTCCGTAACCTACTATCAAAATGTTCTTAAGCACTGTCGGTACTTAAAAGACCTATGTAAGTATCTACTCGAATACATTGGCAACGTTGCGCATGACATCTGTCGGTGAAAATACCACCAACAATCAGTGGTCTGCAAACCAACGTGGTTACTAAGGCGATTTAATTTGTTTTAATTTGTTTAGTAACGTTTGAAGTGAGTTTTTTGTTATTTTTGAGAACAATAATGGTAAGCTGTTATGTCGAAAATAAAAAAGTGGCAATTGTATTGATGTATATTACATTTTATATGATTTTTATAAGTGGTACTCAGGAGTACCATTGGGATTTTTGAATTGATAATTTTTGTTCATTGTCGTAGGATGGGAGAAGCGCTGGAAGTATATGTCAGAGAAAAAATTACTCGAAATTCTTGAAAATATCGAGGAGATAGATAAGTTTATGATGGACCTGGACAACAAACAGGACACAGATATTGAATCTGATGACGGGGAAGTATCAGATGAATGGATTCAACATCAACTACCTCGTGTTGAAAACGGAAACTGCGTAGTTGGCAATCTTTCTTTCTTTCTCTTATCCTTATGCCTTCTCAGGCGTCGGATTGGAGTTCTTCCTGAACCCATGTTTTTCATTCTTTTCTGTCCCTGGCTAATGCCTTCATCTCTCCCAATGACTTTCCTTTGTTATTTCCAATTTCTTCAATCTGGTGGTTGGCAATGAAATTTCTCAAAAAGATATGGACAATAACAGCGATTCCCAAGCAGAAAATGACAATATAGAGCCTTCCGTAAAGAGATATCGATAGGAATGGTTAACTGTAATAAGATGTTTCAAAAATCAACAGACAATATATTATTCTACACCTACTAGTGTTAGACTTGGCAATTTAGGGAATCATTGTAAATCCCAAGGGTACTTGTAGGTACCCTTTTTGGAAACCATGCCTTTTGAGTATTTACTTAATGTTTTTGTTGCTAAAACCAGAAAATAAACTGAATATTTCTTGGGTGCCCTAAAATTTACTGGTACTTCAAAGTACCGTCGGTACACAAAGGAGGATCTTAAAAAACTCATTCGTGAAGCATCTCAGAGCGATACACCAGCTATGATTCAGACGGGGCCAGCACAACAACACTTTTAACACGTTTTGCAGCTTGCAAGGATTCTGCAGGAAATAGTTTTGAACATTTTCTGCTCATTTTTTGAATTGCATCAGAGGTATTTTAGTTAAAATTCATACTTCGTCAAATATTGATATTGACAATATACAAAATAAAAAGTGAGGGATAGCTACCACAAGGCTGTCAAATGAAAAACATTTTTTATATCATTAGGTTTTTTTATTTATTAATTATCTTGTCAAATAAGCGATACCTTGGGACCCCCGGTATAAAGTATTTTCATTGATAGTAGTTTGTCTAAAAAACATTAGTAATAATTATACTTAAAAAAAAGTCTGGATAGACAGGATGTTCGAAAAACATAAAATTGCTCTGATTACTATCAAAACATATTATTGAAATAACAATAATGTTCAGTCTGAATAAAAACCATGTTCGTCACAAAGCATTTATGTTTATAAAAAGCTTTTTGTCTGGTTGTTTAATGTACTTATTTTGTATAATGTAGTTTGATTCTAGAACCTCTTTACTTAATCAACTAACTTATTTGATATTTAGGTCAATCTAATGATACGTGATTTTTTTAATTAAAAATTGAAATTAAACGCCCATTGGTTGTAAGTAAATTAACTATTGCGAAATACTTTCCACCAAACGCGCATTGAAGGGAAATCCCTTTGATGTCCAACAAATTGGATTGCAAACTTCGCTGATCATTTGCAAACGTTTTGGATCATTTACACACAGTGATGATGTAGAGGTAGAAGAAAAATTCGATATTGTTCTAATTAAAAAATAGTACTGAAACCGAGTTTCTGAAAGTTTAAATTCAAAATTTGAATTTTGAAAGGTCCTTCATAATTTTTTTTAAATTTATTAGTACAATGACATTACTTTAGATGTTTTTTTAATATTTTTAATATTCATATTGAAATTTTATAATTTTTTTATTTCATTTAGTAAAATAAATGATCAAAATACACCCCGAGATGAGCTAAAAATCAAATAAAATACTGAAAATATAATTTTTTTTAATCTCAATGATTTTAATTAATCAACTATTACATTTTAAAAATTTTTTGAAATATTCTTGAACCAAATGTTAAATTTTAACAGGCTTTAACTTCACCTACATTAATATCATTTATTATTATTTTAAAGTAAGTAGTAAGTATATTCGTTTTATTTGTAAGTTGTAAGTTAAGCCCTGTGAAAATTTAAAATTCCGTTTATTTAAACATTGTTAAAATGTTGTAGTTTATTAAATAAAATTATTGAGGTTAAGAAAAATATATTTTAAGTATTTTGTTTGATTTTTAGTTCATCTCCTTATGGCGTGCCGTTTTGGTATTAAATAACATCGTTTTAAAAGAGGAAAAAATATATATCTCTTCTTTCGAACATTTTTATTCCGTAATTATTTTGTTGAACAATTAAAATTATGTTTTTCATAATAATAATACAGGAATTTCTATTACGAAAAACATAATAGAAATTGCTGATTTAAAATTATGAAATACATAATTTAAATTATGAAAAACATAATAGAAATTCAATTTCCATTATGTATTGAGGTTGCCTATACTACTCTAATGCAAGTACCTGAAATCGGATAGTAAATGCATTACTGCAAGATAGGCAACCTCAATACATAATGGAAATTGAATTTCAGTGTATAAAATAGATTAATTGGTGCCGAATTCCACTCCCTGAGGTGGAGTGCTCTAGCCTAGGGCAGTTTTAGGTTACAAAATATTAGCGACACTTCAAAATTTAAATTTCAAAATGATACTTTCAGAAACTTACTTTTTTGTCTACAAAATTATACCGTAATGAGAAAAAAAATAAAAAAAGAGAAAATTTTTGATTTTTGACATTTTAAAAGGTTTGGAGCGACCACTTGAGTTTTTTATGTGCTGTCCTTTGGAATGGGCTCTTAAAACATCAAAAACTGAAATTTTTTCACACGAAATTAAAAAAAAATTTGCCCCACTCTAGTATATATCATACTTTTTCAATTTGTATAGGCAGCACAAAATATTCATAAAAGTGGTCATATAGACAGCAATCGGTATTCAAAGACCTTTAAAAAAACATTCTAATGGAATTATGACCATTCTCAAAATAATGTAGAAGATATTTTATCTTGTCAACAGCATCCAGAGGTAAATTCGAGAAATCACCACGTTTCTCATGTTTTCATTAAGT
>CAJUYG010000126.1:316693-327045 GCA_910591675.1 Galerucella calmariensis
TTTTCGTTAATTGCATAATCAATTATTAACTAGCTATAGGTTTTCAAGTCTGAACGTTGGTTGTAAATACAACTCGGTATTGATTTTGTTAAAAATTTAAATGAAAGTATACAATGTGAATATTTAATTATGGAAATGGATAAAATAACGTACGTGGGGTCGAATCGAAAAATTTAAAGTTCCGAACTGGCGGAGTCCAGTGTGTTTGTATTTGTATTCGTGCTATCCACGTGTTAATACTGTTATTCAACCTAAGATGAAAGTAAAATATTCTTTTTCGACGTGTGAAAACTTACAAGAAGCAATAAATAAATATGAGAAGGAAAATAGGGTACAATTTTGGAAGAGAAATTCAAGAACACCAAATAGTGATGAAAATCAGAAAAGGGAAAGGAAAAATATTGAGATTTATCGAGAAGGAGAAGGAAAATGATCGAACAAGGTATACAATACTAACATAGTTCAAAGGTAACTGTCTATAACAATATCCAAAAATGAGAAAAAGGAAAAATAAGAATAAAAAATTCTTGGAAGGGCTGGGGATTCGATCCACGGACTTCTGGGTTATGATCCCAGCACGCTTCCACTGGGATACACTGTTCTTATCCAGCCTAGACGCTAATGGGAAATTAACAACCTGGGGCTTATTCTAAGAACCCGTCATCCATGAATAATTTACTCTATTTTTTTTATTGATGCGTATACCTTTCAAAAATAATTTGTGTGTGGAAGGGTGTATTGGCGTAGGTAAGCTATGTCGTTTCTCATTTTTCTAAATATTGTATGTCCTACGTTTCCTTCACTGGATTTTTTTTTCAAAAATCATTTGTAAAAGTGAAGAAATTATAAAAATGGTATAGCCAAGAAGGCAGATGTATTTTATGAAGATGATTTGCGGAAGTTAGAATAATATATGCACCGGACATCACAAAAACTATTCCTTTTTGGGTATGGAGAATACTTTCAAAAAATACAGGCTGATCAATTTGTTAGATATGAAAGCGGATCTAGAAAAGTAAGATACTAGACAACTATAACATACGTAGGGTTGTGAAATATTAATTTTAAATTGTGCAGTTTAAACACACTCTATAATCTATCACAACCTTATATTATTGCAATAGAGAAGTCGAGTAGAATTCAAATTTTGAGTAAGTAAGGGGTGTCCCTCCCTTTAAAATAATGTAACGTTGATATACCACGATGTTCTGGAACACGCAGTTTTGTGAATTATGTGCAGATCAGGAATATAGTATTAATGATTGCTCGACTGCAATTACACAATTAGCTGATATTTTAGAAGACTGTGCCTGTAATATGAGATAAAAAAATGAAGAAGATTATTAAAAAGGATGTTATTAAAGTTATGTGGAACTCTACTGCGAAGCATATAATTTTAAAATAAAATGTGAGGCATAATATTCTTTCCAATGAAGTTTATTTAAGCCTTCAGACATATTGCTTAAATTTATGTCTGTTCAGTATTTTCATTTTAAAATACTCAAATGAAAGATATTAAAATCAAATCATAAGATGTCATAAAATGTCAAACGTTGACAGAAATTTTTTTACCTATTAAATTCATTTTTCGTTATGGGTAGGCTACCCACAACGAAAAATGTACCAGGATAACTCACTATCGACATGATATCATCGACAAAATAAAGAAATTTGATTGGTCTATATAAAAGATGTGACATTTCCAAGGTGAGCATTAGTCGTTCATTGACTATTTCACTAGAGTAAATTGATAACTGACAAAATTTGAAGGTTTTGAACTGGCAATTTTTTGTCTTGTCGCGGCAATTTTTTGTCTTGTCGCGGCAATTTTTTGACCTTTAATATATCAAATCTATGTGTATAAAATTCTATCACTCTGTGATAAAATTCAATATAAAATCTTCGTTAGTGGTTTCTAAGGAAACAAAGTTGTTTATTTATTTATTTAACTGTGTAAAAATTATTAAAACTGTTTCAAAAATTTAAATAAGTATTATTAACATGAATAATACAAGATTTGGAAATAATTCAATAAATGAAATAGAGAGTACAATTAAGCAAAGTATACCGCGAAATACAATGAAGACAAAAAAGTCTGCGTGGGAACAGTTTAGAATGTTTCTGGACGCACGTATTTATACTTTAGAAAAGGATACTTCTGAACAAGTTATAGCAAAAATTCTTGAAGATTATGGTTTTAACATAAAAAAAAAGAGATGGAACTGATTATACTGAAGCTAGTGTGAAAACACTTTGGAATACGACTGCTCAAATGGTTCAGGAAAAATATTTTCTAGAATTTAACATCAAAATTGATCCATTTAAAGATATTACCTATAAATTTGCTAGATTGGCCAGGGATACAAAACGTAAAAAGCTTCAGGCTGAACCTGAAACCAGAAAAAGAAGTTCTAACGCGTTTACCAAAGAAGAATTAATGGAAATGGTAGAAAGCTATTCTGAAGATAATCCTGATGGGTTACAAAAAAAGTTTTTTCATTTATGTTCGTTCGAATTAGCATGGTGTGGAAATGAAGCTGCTAATTGTGATATTAATTACTTTAAAAAAGAATATGATAATAAAGGTAATTTTACTGGCAGGGTAGAATATAATCCAATCTTTTCCAAAACGACACAAGGAGGATCAAAAACTTTATCTGGCAGTAAGTGGCTGGTAAGAAATAATGCTAACAACAATTTGTGTCCCGTTAGTTTATTTTTAAAAATTATTGAAAAAAGAGAATCCAATCCTTATCTAACAACAACAAGATTTTTTTTAACAGTACATCCAAATTGGGAGAAAGGAATATGGTACAAAAATTCACCATTGGGAATTGATACAATTTCAAAGTGGACGAAAATATCGGCAGTATCAATTGGTATAGACACAAAAAAAATAAAAATAACCAATCATTCACATAGAGCTTCTGCAATATCTGCATTAGCAAAAGAAGGAGTTGGTGAACAAGAAGTAATTAAGCTTACAGGACATTCTTCTGCGCATTCTTTGAAACCATATTTACAATTAAATGAAGAACACCATTTCCAACTTATAGAGAACCTTCGAGAGAATAAAAATAAAGAAAAGGAATCCTCAGTTTCTAACTTAAACTCATCACAGGTTATGATGCAAAATAATCCCCAAAATAATGCTACAACGTACAATTATGATAATTGTACTTTTTACATAAATAAGTAATTTTTTTTTCTTAATGTTATTATTTTTTTGGCTTTGTATAATTGAAGTTTGCAATAAATAAAATGTTTGAACATATGATTTTTTAGTTTTTCTCTCGTGAAATAGTCATATTGAATACCACTCAATTAAAAATTTTGTAAGGTAAAATTTTTCTCTTGTCGTATTCAAGTTTGTTGCTTTTAGGTAATTTTGCTCATGACATTTAATCCAAAACCACTCGCCTGACGGCTCGTGGTTTTGTTAAAAATGTCATTCGCAAAATTGCCAAGCAACAAACTTTCATGACAATCGAAAAATTTTGCCGACAAAATTTTCACTCTCGTGGTATTATATATGAAAATGTTGCAAATCAAACATCGAGCCAGAAAACGTAAATTCAATCCATTTCCATCAATTGAATTCCCGAATATAATAATGATTTGTCTAAGGATCGTGAGAAAATATTTGAAATTTTTTGTTGACAATGCAATAATAACTAAAGTATTTGCTTTTCCGCTGATTTAAACTGCAAAGAGTAGAGAACTTCAACTGATTGAACCTACTTTCCATATTCAGGGAAATTTTAATCTTTGCCTACGTATACATTATTTTTCCACTTAGTTAAAAATATTTTATCCACATTTAAAAACATCGCAAAAAACTTAAATAATTTTTCAATAATAAAAAAACACTTTTTAGAAACACTCAACTTATTAACAAGTATTACTTCAACTTCAGACAACATTAAAACTTTTTAAAAATAACTCGATCAACACCGAAAAAAACAACACAGCGCGATATCAGTATCGCAATCGTGTAGACGCTACGCGTCGCGGTGCCCGACATCTACAACCACTACCCCGTAGCGAGTAAAGTAAATACAAAGCGCCGTGTCATGTTTGAAAATGTTCGGTAGCGTTGACGGTGTCGCATTAGGGAAGATGTTATGCGCCATACATCAATTCCTATCCTGTATGATGTGTTCAGAAGAACCGATTTACAGTGGTATTTGACAATTTAATGGAAAAAAAGTATGGTAGGTTATTGCCGTCGCTTGGTTTCACAAGTTACAACTCAAGTCGGAGATTTTGGCGCTTCATTAATTAGTAATAATTGGAAATACAACTTTTTTTTCTAATAGCGTGCGGAAAAGTCCACTTTTTCGCACTCTTTTTAGTATGGAAAGGGGATTTGAATATTTAAAATATACATTTATCTAATTCCGCTATCAAATGTGACACTTTAAGTAACTCATTGACGTTAGGTAACGTCACATTTTTCATAACCTTCATATATCAGTTACGAAAAGTAGTTATGTAAAGACTTTACCTAACTGTATAGTATTAGACCGTCAACCCGCTGTAAAAAAGTGTGATGATAGTTGAAGGTATGCCTCCTTGAGATTCGGTAATTTTGCTCATTTTCATTAACAATTAAGCGAAATAAATATTTGCCCGTGGGGGAAACGACAGATAATTTAATTGTTTATTGCAATGAAAAATTGCATTTTGCAATCTCAGTTTCACGTGTCCGAGACACCAAAAGTTAGTTTATGAAAAAAAATCCATCGCAAAATTCTTGTTTTTCGTGACCACGTAATTTTAATATTAACAAATAAATAAGCATTTTTAGCTGATACTACCATTGATATGTTCTAGTATATCGGAAATTTACACATAAATAGTTCTAAATTTCAACATATACAGGGTGGGACTCAATTATATAAAGATGAATTTTTGAAATTTCAAGAAATTGTTATATTGAATGAAAACAAGGTCAGAAATAAAAAGTTACTTTATATTTCATGTTCTGGCATCAAATATACTAGTTCTAAAGGTTTTCCATACAGGGTGATTCATAATGAGACCTCAAATTAGTTTTTTTCTCTCCATGTATTTAAAAATTAGTTTTTGATATTGAAAATCTTGGTTCTTCTTGGTAAAATGCTGGTTATTGCAACAAAAAATGTTTAAACAAATTTTGATTTCTATAAAATAAAGTTGTGTGTTCTGAATTTGACGATTATTATATGAACGCATTGTAGACTTGTTATCTTAATCGATGTTAGCCGAGAGTCACTTCAATAAATTGTTATCAATACAGTGTATCCTATTACTCATATAGAAGAAGTGATTGTTAATAACGTAGTTGAGATCGTCCACTTACCACTTAAGAGAGGGTTTAATGGATCGAGATAGAGTGGAGTATCTCACCCTTACGTCAGTAGTAGGAGTCAAACGAAAAGGGACTTGTTATAAATCCCCTGCGGGCTGGTGTGATGTATATAATTTTCATTTTAATAGCTCTGTGATATAATTTGTGAATTAAAATCACGGTCCTAAATTGAAAAGTGGAAATTTATGGAAAAAGTTTTAATTGCATTATTGTAGGTTAATATTTCGAAAAGGGTTGAGGTGAATATTCTCAATTGTTTAGAAAAGTTTACAATTTTATTAAATTTTCTAGTTTCAAACTTTAAACTGTTCCTTACCTTATTTTCATTGAAGTATTTTTTTTATTTGATGGTCAAAGTAATAGGATTACTTACCTGAAAAAAAAAGAAAATATATTAAAAACTACTGCCAAATAAAATGTCTTTCACTTCTGTCAAATATACTGACAGCACAAAAGTTTATACAACTAACGACTAAGTTCATGGCAAACTCGATCATTACGTAGCTAAAAAAAGAGTGTTAAAATGAAAACCCCATATAAAATGCGTTGTTCATTTACGCACGCTTTTCAAAGTAAGTATAATGTATGATTTCACACATTTTTTTTGTTTCGTAAATGACTAATTTTAAAGGTGGTCGTAGATAAAATATATTTTCAGTAACTGGTTAAAAGTATTATTTTGTTCCATGTTTTTTTTGAGGTAAAAAACATACATTGCTATAAGTCTGGACAAATAATTTACCTCTTATATAGGAATTGATGTAAAAACACATGATAGCCAAAAAAGCGGTTCAACCTCGGAATGAGAGATAATAATTTTACAAACCTTTATTTTGGAGCTCTGAAAGTTGCGATAATGCAAATTACTTATAGGTAATAATATATTTTATAATAATTTATAGACTTCAGATGACGTATTATTCATCAGGACTTACGGTTACCTGTGAATAAGAAGTGATGTGCGCCTCCAACCTGTATCTCAAAAACGGTTGAGAATATAAAAAAAATGTTTCACATAAAAGTTGTAGAAAATCTCTTAAAACAAGTACAAATAAATAAATAGAATTAAGACCGTAGAAAGCGATATTTTTAGCGAAAAACCTTGAATAGAGGTTTCAAGAGACTTCCGAGGCAACTTTTAGGATTTCCAAATAAACGTTTACTGCTCATTATTCCGAGGTGAAGCCCCTAATACGACTGGACTATGATTACGTGGACTAAAATTAAATTATTGGCAAAAAAGGCAAAGATAAATCTGTTGAATAATATAATCCTATAATAATATAAATATTTGTTTGCTTTAATTGCCATGATGTTATTTCAGAAACGTTTGCAGGAAAGTAGATGTAATCAAAGATACAGGGGGAAAAGAAGACTATAAAACAGAATTTTGTATACACTGTGTTCATTTTAAAAGGACCAACCCATATTTTGGAAATGCGATATATTAGCAGGAAATGCCGAATCACGTCAACTTTTAACTTGAGGACGACACTTTTTAGAGTCTCCCTATTAGAGATTCACTTCAATTTTTTTTAATGGCGTTAGGTATCAAGTCATACCTCATTTAAAAGACCTGGTGAATCTCTATTCATTCATTTTGTTTTGCCTTTGACTCCAGCCTTATATTCATATTTCGCATGCCCCCATTCAAAAAATTAGTAATAGTGACACTGATAATTGCTAAGCAAGTTATGCTCCAAGTATAGCCATGGGACAGAGTGTATACTCCGTGTGTATACTCTATTTCGAGCACTCCGGCTTCGCCGTCGTGCTCGAAAAATCGCGCGTGTTTTAAAGACCAGTTATCCACGAATACTTTACGCTATTTTTTTTAATTGGTGCACTTTGAAATTATAAATACTGATCTATAACTACTACAACAACAAGAAATGGAAATCATAGATGGAAATAAGAACTAAATGTCAAATAGTTGAATTCGTGATGTACCGGGTGGTCCAATAAGCCGATCTCTCGGCTATATATCAGAAACGATTCATGTTATAACTTTAGGAGAAAAAATTCCTCAGGAAAAGTGGACAAGGGAAATTGCTGGAAATTACTTTCAAGTTTCTAGGTTAACCCCTAGGGGGCGTAACCTGTGAAGAAAAATTAAAAAACCAGTTTTTGTGAAATATGCCCAGTTATACCCAGTGTTAAATAAACTGAAAAAAGGCCTGAATTTCGCACAAATTTGTTCAAGTACTTTATATTCTATTTTTCCAAATAAAGGGTGGGAAAAAGTGGGAAAGTGTTTGTGGATAAATACCTATAACTTTGGTTTGAATCAACTGATTTCAACGAAATTAGTATCAATAGAAAGAGTGTAGATGAATTAATTACATCTACTATAAAACAATGGCATTTGTTTTTAATTGTCATAGATAGAGGGTACTTTCAAATGAAGAAAATTCAAATTTGTTTTCCTTAAGAATGTTTAATGGAAACACCTAATTATTGTGAATTATAATGGAACTGGATTAAATTCTCAACAAAATGGCGCAAACCGCATGTTGATAGCTTCTGTCGAACTCGAGATATAAATAAAAACGCATAAACATAAGTGAGTATAATATTGACACCCTGTATTATAACTTAAAATTAAATATGGGAACCCCAATGCTATTGCTATAGGAATAAGTCCAACAGAACAAAATCATCTCTATTGCTTTAGAGCCATCTGTAGCCAAGTCTGGTAATGGTATAATAAAAAAGAAATGAGAAATTTGTACTATTGCGGAAATAACAGTAAATTCCGAACGTGTAATATAGGAAAATCCGATATACTACCGATGTGAGCCACAAATAACAAAAACGGGCACGTAGAGAGACCACGAACGCATCAACTAAAAGGAAAATAGAATTTCGGGTAAATTATCCCTTTGGACAAAGCCACAGCTTTCGATGCCGAATTTATTATGGACAGTTAACCTATCTTTTCCCTCCTATCTCCATAAAAGTCATAGTTGCGACCATAAACGTTTATTTCCTATTTTAAAGGTTCATCGTAACTGGGTAAGTTGTTGTAGATAGCCATTGGTTAATTTTAAAAAGGTTGTACTGGAAGCTATTAGTTCTTACAATTAGTTATCGAAGGAATTAGAGTAGTTGACAGGGAAATGTCCGAGCATTGAAACGTTAGACAATGGACACCTATTCAGCGTTATCAGAAATAAAAAAAAAGTGGTTACACGTCTCCGCAAATCTCCATTATACGAAGTATGTGAAGAAGAATTATTTCAAGGCATTTTTAAAATGCTTCTGCATAATTAACATGTTATACTTCAATCAAAATATTTGTTTATATCTCCATTGATGATTGTAGAGCTAAGGGGCTCAATTAAATATAGCTGTGTGTCCAATGTCTGTAGAATACACTAATTTGCTTATTCGATAGCTTCTGGTGTGTGGGTGTTACAGAAGTAAGTAGATTCTAATTAGATGTGAATAATTGGAACGACATACTGGGTGTCCCATGAAAAAATACCGTAAAATTATATGAATAGATTTAATTCAAACTTTGTACACTTGTCAAGGACCGATGATAATACAATAAAATATAAGGTGTTCCATTTTTAATGCAGCCTTAAAACTAGATTCTTGCCCACTTTAAACGCTCAGATTAATTTGAAATTTTGCACAATCGTATACTTTACAATATAGTAGTGAAATATATTATATATATTATATCCATTAAAAAAACATAACTTTGATCTGGCGTCGGGTTTGGAAATGTTCTTGTCTCATACTATTCTATTTAATTTTATTATTCAACAGAAACAATCTCCTAATCTCTTGAGCATATATACGAAATCCAAATCTCACAACTCCCTCAATATTCGGTAACATTCACAAAACTACATCTTGACAGATAATTAGAAAGTTAATCCCGATAGCTCAGAACTTCAAATGAGAGTTTCTGTTTCTTAGTGGAAGGATTACTCGAATCTGTATTTCTCAGAGAGTTTCAAATAGAAACGAGTTTTGGCCATTTGTTTGAAGCTATTTACTTGTTTTTATTGAGGTTTACAATTTCGCTAGGTTTCCCTATCATATTACTTGCATGTGAAGATTTTATTATTGGAATTATATTCTGTCCATTTTCGACTTCGGGGTCTCAGCCATAAAATAATAATAGCTCGTCCCCATAGTACCTAAAACAATTTTTTTTGGCCAAATTCGATTTTATTATTCGAGGACGATACACGTAAGTATTATAGCAATCTTCTAACTGGTAGTGATAAGCAAATGCAAGACCAAGACCAAGACCCGGTCTTGGTCTTGGTCATGCAGGGTCCAGTCTTGGTCTTGGTCTTGGTCTTGCACCAAGACTCTTGCAAGTCTTGCACTTTTTTTGAAGATTTTTTCTGGAGTCCATTTTTACAAAAAAATGAATAAGAAAAAATAGTTTCTAAAATCATTAAAAGTGAAGAAAGGGACAGTCTTTCTCATTATAAAAATTTTTTTTTTATATTTAATTGTAGCGATAAATCAAGAACAAAATTTTTTTTATTCATTTTGACAATTTTCTTAGAATATGGTTTTATAATGTATCAATGATGTAAAGACGTAAAAATATAACAATTTATAATCTTATTTATAAGTTTGAAAAAATTTATGTATATTAAAGTCACTGAATTTTAAGTCTCTATATAAAAAATTATTCTTTCTTTGCAGGCTTATTAGCTGGGATTTGAAATAAACCAAAATTATTTTTAGTGTTGGTGATTAAAAAAAAAATAGGTGTTTTTTTTCAAGTTATAGGATATGGAAGGATACATTGATAGAGCATAGGTCAATAATTTGCAAAATTTGAATGAGAGACATCGATATATGGCATAACAGTAATAAAAAGAATGTGATTTTTTTTGAAAATTCTTATTTTTCAATTTTTTCGACCCTCTTATCGATTGTCAGCGAATTTTGAATATGGAATACGAAAGCCTATTTTATTATCAACCTTTGTGCAAAATTTGAATGAGAGACATCGATATATGGC
>CAJUYG010000126.1:327055-346265 GCA_910591675.1 Galerucella calmariensis
GAAGAAAAGTATGTCCAGAACATAATCTTGGAAAGACAAACTACACTGTGCAGCTTTACAAAACAAGATTTATACGATATTGACATTCCAATTTGGAAAATTGTGGATAAAAACCAACTTAACTTGACCAAAAAAATATGAACACAATTTTTTTTACAATATTGAAGCTGGAATAGACTGTAAACAAAACCAAAACATGACCAAAAACACTCATATATATTAGAGACATTGACAGTTATTCAAATTTCAAATTCGAATAGCCTTTTTGTAACTGGATATTGATTCATAAAACATCTAAACCAGAAAGTGGCTAACTTCATTTTTAGTGATATGACGTATCTGTAGTGAATGTTGCAATCTTAATTTACAGTTTTCTCCTAAAATATTCGGGTTTGAAACATTTTGAATTCATTTTTGCATAGTACCAACATACTAATAAAATACCAAAAGCCAGATATCGGTTCAACACCCCATTCTTTCTCATAAGTAATTTATTTTGAGCTAAATGAATAGGTATTATTATGATATTTTGTAAGAAAGTCCCATTTTTAAGAATAAAACTTCATGGCAGATTATTAATCTGTAATATTTTTCAAATGCCAGTCAGAACAATGTTTTAAAAATTATCTGGAATAATACAAAAAAAAGAAGCATCCATAACGGCTGTACAGCGCCTAGCGACATCTATTATTTAATCTTCGTGTTTGCGCCTGTAAGGATCGATATGTTCACACAAATACCTACACCACAGAGATTTTCGAGTTTTCCGATAGAGCACGCTTCTCCACCACGTTCTATCAATTATTAATTGCGTAATTTCGAAAATCAACAAGCTGCAGGGTTTGATGTAATTTTAATTAAAAATCATTCAACAATGGGGATAAAATATGCGTATTGTTTCTGAATTAATTGATCATTGTGGTTCGATGGTGGATGAAATGGGCAGTGGATAATGCAAACATTGGGTCTTTTATAGTTTTAATTTTAATTACCACATTACAAACATACGAGGGTTGCTTTTTAGGTGTTGCATATAACAACAACAACAAAGTTTACGCCTATCAACAAACATCAAATGTCAAAATTAACTGTCATTAGTTAATTTGAAGCAAGAGTTTCATATCTCTATGCATAAAATGAATTTTACAGGAAACTGTAATCAAGTATATGAATTTTAAGAGTTTAAAGGTCAGTTGAAAAATTGGAAATTTAACCGCAATAATTTTTAAAAATTTTTGAAGACAATTGTGTCAACCTGAATGCCTTGTCGAGTTGGTTTCTGTTTCAGCAACACATCGACAAGAAAATAAACGTCGACCGGTTGTTCCAATATGATCCAAAACCCAAGAATGTTATCCGTTCTCGAAGTGTTTCAAAAAATATACTGGCGGCATTTGCCTCAAAAGGCTGATTGGTAGCTATTTGTTTACCAGAAGTAGGCGACACGGCTTTAAGAAAGCAGAGGCAACCTCCATGGTTGCCAGACGCACTTACTGCACTAAATGGAGACTTGGACCAAGCATGGTACACTGATTGTAAAAAATGGTTGTTATCCCCAGGATAACATAAAATGCATCTCTGGTCTGGTGGCCAAAGATTAGACAAACTCTAGCCCGACTGGAAAAACCATCAGACCATGATGTGGCACATGGGAGAGGACACACAGAAATAAGGCATGTGGATGACATATTTAAAATACCAATAGACCACATGACCACCAGATATAGCTTTCGCAAGAGCTTCGAGATTGTCATTAAAGATCGAAAGGAGCTTGAGGAAGAGAACGCACCACCACTCTGCAGAGCGAATGAACTGATCTGGTACACAGATGGACCAAGGAATGAGCTCGGCCCCGGAGCGGGCATATACAGCAGGTCGAGCAAATATGAAGGAATCGTCTCGCTTGGAAAATACGCCTCAGTATTTCAATCAGAGGTCTATGCAATACTTGCATGTGCAAGGGCAAAAAAAGAGAGCCTACAACAGGCAGATCAGGATATACAGTGACAGTCAAGCTGCCATTAAAGCACTCCAGAGCTTCAAGGTAACATTTCGGCTGGTATGGGAATGCGGCGAAGAACTTAGAAGACCTGCTACTCGGAACATAGCAACACTGGAGTGGGTCCCAGGTAACAAAGGAATCGCTGGCAATGAAAAAGCTGCAAAAAGCGTAAGAGCATGATCGTCAACCCTGATGAATGGACCCGAACCAGCTGTGGGTATTCCCAGATGCTCCACTAGGTCATGGTTAAAAGGGAGGGTGAAAGAACATCACAATAAACACTGGAAGAATTCGCCCAAACAAACACATGGGAAGAAATTCATAAAAGAAGCATCAGAAAAAGTAGAGAAAGAGCTGCTGTCAATGAGCAACAACTACGCACCATAACGGGACTTTTTACGGGACACTTTCCCACAAAGGAGCACCTGAACAAAATAGGGCTGTTTAACGGAGACCTTACATGCAGAAGATGCAAAACGGACAATGAAACAGCTCTGCACATATTATGCAACTGTGAGACGCTGGACCACAGGAGGCAGAAACTGTATGGCAGACACCAAATGACTCCAGAAGACTTCCACAACCACCAAGCAAAGCGCCTGTATGAGCTAATACAAGGAGCGGATTGGCTGAATAGGCTGTAGTCTAGGTGGATCCACAATAAGCCCAGGAGGCTGAGGTGGTGCCGGCGAAGGGACGGCTCCTTTAAAAAAAACCACACAGCCCGAAAACCAGTTGAGGTTCTAGAGCAAGAAATCATTCAATTGTTGGACCCATACATTCCCGACCCAAGTACCTACTAACGACTTTTTTTTTGCATGTACTTGTCAAGGACCTATGATTTATTTTCAATTGAACTGGACCAAGATAGTGTTTAACTAATAAAAGATTCCATGGTTAATGAAAATTTTGTGTTAGGTACTTTACTTAACAACCAACATAATCAAAACAAGGACTCTATTAAAAGAGTCTCCTCGTGACATTCCTTGTATTTTCATCTAATAATATTTGGAAATATATTCGACAATCTCCTAATAGATTATTATTCTTATTCCCTTAGCGCAAATGATATAATCTAGCTCAACATAATAATAAAGAGGAAGTTTCACTGATATAGCTCAGCCTATACCGCCCCAAAAATTTAGAAATATAATTTAAGATAATAACTTCCGATAACCAGCAGGCGGACTGAAAATGGTTTGTTAGTTGGGCCGAGAAATCGAGTTATTTTCCACATTTACTGTGGCCCAAACAATTTTTTAAAGGTAGACTTTTTTTGAATGAGAAAAACTGAAAAAAATAATGTCAGTATTTGTTGTTTCAAAGTTTTTGCAGCAAACGAGATTTAAGTTGAGGGAATAGGCGTTATACGTGCAGAACGTACAGTATTTCAAGCTCAAGCACTTGAAAACGAGTGGTCGGTTATACGTATACTGCGACCATACTGTTCTATGACATCACTGAACAAGTAAATTTTGATTTGGAGCTTTCGCGCGTGCCTAAATATGATGAATTCCGAACTATTTAAAAAAATTCTTCGGTGGATGATTCATTGTAGTTATGTCTAGATTATACAGAGCATTTCAATTATCCACGCCACTTAATTATGAAGGCAGAGACGATAAAATGAAAAAGCACAATCATGTAAAGGGGGACGTCTCCCCTCTATGGTCACCGTGGCCAATTTTATAAATGGAACACCCTGAAATAACACTAATACTTGAAAATGATGATACCACGTAAGAAGCTTTGCTATCGTTTTAACAAGATGGAGCGTCCCCCTTTTTATATGATTTTTTACGTATTTTTTCATAAATTCAAAATTACGTAGGGTGGATAGTTTTCATTGAAATGCTCTGTATAAATAAAAAGAGTTTATGACCTTATTTGACGAAATTACAAACACCCAAAGAAAATACGTCGATGTTTCTAACGTCATACCCTGTATAACGTACTGACTATACGCCTTTTTCAAATTATACATACAATCCAAGAGAACAATGCATCCAATATTGTGCATTGCATAGAATAGTTTAAAGGCGAAGGTGCGAGGAGATGTGGGAGACTCTGCTAAATCGAAAATCCGGTTCGTAATGCCAAAGTTCACACACAGCATACTCAACCATGTCAATCGTTACTATCTAAACCAGCGGCGGCTGAGTCTTCAACAAAACTGCAGCTTGCAACAATAAATTTAATGGAAACTAACGTTAGAATACATAGAAAGACAAGATATAAACGGGGTGCATAGGATAAGTAATGTCTTAGAAGAAACACTATTATAGGGTGCATAGATTAAGAAAGAGTGAGAGAGCATTCGGAACGAAAAGGATAAACTTCTTCGCTCGGTACAATCGAGGGCACAAAAATTAGGTAGTAACTTTAACTAAGGTGAAATAATTTCAGCAGGTCTAAGCTGGTAAAAAACTGTATAGAATCCCTTAACATGGTGGCAAGAGACAACAAAGTGTCTCTAATATGGGTGTCGGCACATGAGAGGATTGCAGGGAATGGAATGGCAGACCAGCTAGCTAAAGAAGGCTCTAGAGGAGCCTTCACAGGTCCGGAACATCTACACATACTCAGCTTCTGTGAGAACTTACAAGGACTCAGACGGAAGCACTTTGGAGTGGAAATAACACAACCATCACAACTACTGAAGTTCCCTCCAGATATACGGGTGGCCTATATAGAGCACACGAACCTTCTGGAATGGAAGTAAGTAGATAACATGGGTAATGGTACAAAGATTCATTTCAAGTGCCCAGTCCAAGCGTATAAATGAATGAATGAATGAAGTTCAGTAGTTATTTATTATAATCAGAGCTTTATGCAAAATGTCATTGTTATTTTAAACTGAAGTACCTTCAACATTGCAATATTATTCAATTGTACCTAGCTGCATTACCAAGAAATTACAATAATTGAAAATTTTACTGGTCTGACCAGATGTAGGTAATTAGCATTCGGAAGAGCAAAAGAAAAAAAACATCAGAAGCAATTTTTGGTGCCAAAACAACCAAACAGGATTGCAAGTTTACCAAACAATATTACAGGCTTTTTAATTTAAGATGGGGGTTGTGTGAAGTGAACAATTGATTCTAAATATTCGAACGCATAAGGTGACATTGGGGAGCCAAGGGTATGGAGATCCTCGTTCTACCCAACGGACTGGAAAACGGTTACTGCAAAATGTGGAGGGGTACATCTTCCGAAAAATCTGAATTTTTTTTTTTCATTTAACATAATGCGTCAACCACTAGGGTTATTGGCAGTTCAGTACATATATCAGTTACATTTACAGTAACATATATCAGTTACATTATGATTATAAATTGTACATGTTGATGACTTTGAAGAATTTCAAGGAATCGTTGATTTGGTCTCCAAGAGCTAACTGTAAGGAGTTGGGGATCTTATACTGTCTTCGTTGGATTGCAAACTGGGGACATTCTAGGATAATATGTTTAATGGATATATTTTCATTACATTGGAAACATTGAGTTGGGTCTTCTTTATTTAGTATGAATTTGTGCGTTGAGGCTGTGTGTCCAATCCTTAATCGGGTAGCTTTAATTTGTTCAGCTCTTGTAGTCGGTTGGGAGGGGGTTTCTCTCACTTTTGTCACTACTTCATGCATTTTGTTATGGTTCTGAAAATTCCATTTATGTTGCCACTTATCTACAACAAAGCACCTGACAGTTGCTTTGTGGTCTTGATGTGGTATCAGCTCCAATTTTGGGGTATGACTGTTGCTGACTGATTCTTGAGCTGAGAAATCGGCGTCTTCGTTACCCTTTATACCGGTGTGTGATGGTACCCATAAGAAGGATATATTCCTATTATCGGACTGGAGTTTGAAAAGTTGGTTCTTGATTCTTAGAATGACTTCGTGGTTTGATTAGACGGATTTCAAACTTTGCACGGCACTTAGAGAGTCGGTAATAACCAAAATGTTTTTATTGTTGGGCACAGGCAATTTTTAGGAATGTAATATAGCTGAAAGTTCTCCAGTGAATATGCTGCTGATATCTGGTAGCCGTAGGTTATATTTCAAGTCACCTGAAATAACTGCTGCTCCCATGCCTCTTGTGGATTTGGATGCATCTGTGTACATTATGTGATGTTGATAATCATTCAGTATTCTTAGGAAATGGGATTGGATCGTTTCAGGGTTGGTACAGTCTTTAAGAATATTTGTAAGGAAGTGTTTATAGAGGGGATATTAATGATCCATGGTGGATCTGAAAGTTTATTTTCTAGAAAATGGAGATATGGTGTTAATAAATAATCGTCCTTAATACAAACATTGGCCGAAAAGGTGTGTTGAAACTGTGGCATGTGTATTTACATCGGTCGGGGAAGAGTTGTCTCCCGAACCGGAATTTATTATATGGTTTCGAAAAGGGTCATGTCCGAGTTGTCCCCGTATTACTGTATCTCATTAACGAAAGTTCATCACAGATGTTTATACGAACTTTTTGTCTTAAAAATTTAAAATTGGGAAGTAGAAGGGGTACGACTACAGTATAATATTTCAGAGGATATGGGAATGGACAGCTGGAGAGGATAATCTGGATTCAGTATACAGGGGATACGGGAATTGTTTAAAGATGTAAACGGCAGAAGGTTTCTAGATTTATTAATTTTTCAAATCATTATATTCTATATTTTAAATATATAGTAACCTTTTGGAAATTTTATCAAGTTACATCTATGTCTATGAGTACGTTGACTCAATTTCATTTTATCCTTCTATCCAAATCGAAGCGACAAATAAGAATAGATGGAAATATAAATTTTCAATTGAGACTGATATAAATTTATAGCCGGATCGACTTTTGCTAAAATGTTTGACTTTTTATTTGTAGCAAAATCACGTTACTATTTCAAATTGAGAATATTTCAACTACGGGAGAAGGATTCATTGGTGACTAATGAACTAGTGGAACCACACACGGCCACTTCCAGCATGTGCACTCGTGTACAGGGTTTCTCATTATATTTTGAACCCCACTTATTTTCATTAATTACAGGAATACTTCCAATAATTTCAAAATGAAACAATCATCAATTTAGTATTAGCTGTCAGTGCTTATACTAAAATGAATTATACTGCAGATGAAAAAGTAGATATATTCTCAATTTATGTGGAAAATTAAATACTATGATATGGAAGCAGGATAGAGCACCGCCACATAATGTCGTAGCCGATAAGAACATTTAAGTAATCAATTTCTTCTGTGGTTCGGCAATAAGGGTACCATTAAATAGTCCAGACTTAACACCATTAGCTTTTTGGAAGAAAAAGTGTATTTTGATTTAAAAACGAATATTAACTCACGGTAAAAGTTCGCGTGAGAATTGAAAATTTAAATGGTCATAATAACACAATAGCTGACGCATTAGAAAAGTTTAGACGAAGATGTTACTTGTGCATTGATAACAATGGAGAGCCTCTATTGTTATTTTGAATGTAATAGTGTATCTCAACGCATTCATTTTGTTCAATTTCTGAATACAGTGTGGAAACCACTTATGGAATAAAATTCTTTATGTCATTATTTTAGAAAATTATAAAAAATGCGGAGACACGTCAACTTTCGAATTGAGTTGCGCGTTATGTAAACATAAATGTAAATGTACAGGGTGATTCACGCAAGTATGCCATAGTCGGTTTTTTTTTAATGAAACACACTGTATATTTGCATATTTTTGAAATCCTCTTAATGAACCGATTCCAACAAACTAAATAATGTATGGTCAATTATGAATTATACAGGGTGAACTTTTTATTTTTACAGTTATTAAACACATACATAAAATACCTGATGTATTTGATTTTAATACATTAAAATAAATGCTCAAAATGTTCTCCACCTAGTTGTTGGCAAAAGCACAGTCTCCAATAGAACTCCTCCTTAACTTTGTTTAAAGTTTGAGGTGAAATATTACGTATTTCTGTAGTTATCCTGTCTTTGTCCTGTCCACACACCTCAATTCAAAAGTTGACGTGTCTCGGCATTTTTTATAATTTTCCAAGATAATGACAAAGAATTTTCAAATGAAACTTTATGTATCTAGTCAAGCAGCCATTAAAGCACTGAGCTCTTGTGTAATCAGTTCCAAAATGGTGTGGGAATGCCTGGATAAACTCAATGAACTAGGCGAGAAGTCACCTTATTATGGATTCCAGGAGACACTGGAATAGAAGGAAATGAAATAGCAGATGAACTAGCGATGAGAGGTGGACTGAAATACCTTTCCGGAGGTCTGAACCCTTTCATGGAATCAGCCCCAATGTAATATTGGAAGAAATAGGTAGAGCCGAGAAAAAGAGAAGATCTAACCATTGGAAAGATCTAGTAGTAGCTTACCAAATGACAGAAAAATTAATATATTTATTATAATTCTGCTATAATTTTCAATTAAAAAAAAGCTTATTTTTCAATAATTTTTCAATGGCCCCGGTGTAAGCCTCATCAAATGAATGTCAAATAATAATAATTAATTTGTTGATATGTATTTAATAAGAAATATTTCTTTATGTTAACTTTTGGGTTTTTTTCCGCATGCTGATAGAAAAAATTGTGTAGGTACCTAACACGTGCATAAAGTGACTTTTCCGCACGCTATTGCAGATGCAATAGCGTGCGGAAAAGTATCACTTTCTGCACTAGTTAGGTAAACTACTATTTTGTATCACATTCTTTCAATATTATAGTCTACTAGTAATGGGATCCAGTTAAAGTGCACGATCCAGAAATATTGAATTAGGTAATTTAAAAAAGATTATGGTTTAATTTCTAAAAATAATTTCCAAAAATAATAATTAATATTCCACAATTCACTATATTTATAAATGTATATTATACTGCTCGCTTTTTGTACCTTTTTACTTTTCCTTTTTCATTATAATAACTACAAAAAGTATATGAACAAGACTAAAAGTCTTTTTAATAACTCGTAGGACGGCCGGTATCGGTATATTAATCATAGATATGATAAACTATTCTTATTCAACAGGTGACTAACAAGTACCTACATTTAACGAATAGGTAAATTTAGTAGATGCCATTATTCAGTAGCGGTTCAACTTTCGGTTCGGTCGGTTTAGAGTGCGTGGTTGAAATTTATTTTATTTTTTTGAGTTCGTTTATCGTGAAGTGTAGTGAAGTTTAAGTGAAGTTTAAGTGAAGTGTACCTACATGGAAGGCGTGGATTAGAGCTAGATACATTCTTCTAATGGGGTAATTTTTAATTTTTTTTATACTTTCAATTTTAAAAGACTATTTCTTTAATTGGGTTTTCTAAATTAATTTGATTATCAGTATTGATATATTAGTCATTTATAATCCATTTTTCTATTCTTTTAATATTTTTTTCAAACAAAATACTCAAAAGCCGGCCGGTGAATATTCCTATGACAAATAATTATTCTTATATAAGAGGTGAATCATATTGCTACCTCTTATTGAGGCTGCTTTGGGGGATATTAACTGAAAATATTTTTTGTATCTGGTGTTCGAAATAGATAAATTCTTCTAATGGGGTAATCTTTTATTTTTTTCATACTTTTAATTTTAAAAGACTATTTCTTTAGTTTTTGTTTTCTAAATTAATTTTATGATCATTATTGATATTTTAGTCATTTATAATCCACTTTTGTATTCTTTTAATGTTGTTTTTATAACAAAATACTCAAAAGCCGGCCGGTGAATATTTCTATGACAAATAATTATTCTTATATATAAGAGGTGAATCATATTGCTACCTCTTATTGAACATGCTTTGGGGGAATATAAAAAGAAAATTTTATTTGTATCTGGTGGTTTATTTTATTTTTTGTTTCAAGGAATTTAGAGCGTACTTGAATGGTGTACCTATATGGAATCCAGGGATTAGAGCTTAATACGTTCTTCTAGAGGGGTAGGTTTTTATTTTATTTACTGGTAGTTATTAGCATTAAATAAATACAACATTCTTTTCATTTTTCATCCCATATAAATTATTAGGTACCTACCGATTTTTAATATAAAAAAGAATGTTACAATTGGGTATTTGGTTTTAATTTGCTCATATGCATTCCAAAATTAATTTGATTATCAAAATTGGAATATTTTGTTGATTTAAAATCCATTTTTGTATTATTTTATTGTTTTTTTATACCCAAATATTCCAAAATTTAAAAAGACTGCAGATAAATATTTCTATATACATGACAAATAAGGGTTCTTATATAAGAAGTGAGTCATCATGAGATCATGTACTCGATTTTAATGTCTTGAAAAAAAAATTTTTTGTCAACGGATTTCTGTAAAACCCTCAACTGTTTTTTGCAAATTACTTATCATTTTTATGGTTACATTTCAATAATTATTCTATTTTTTGTTTAAGGTAACATAAAATATATGTCTATCCCAACAAAGTGAGTACCTACCTATATTGAATTTCTATAATCCATCATCTATATTTGTAAAATGTATACCCCTATTGTTTCGAACCAACATTTTTTTTACAAGTAGTGTCAGTGTGAAGTGAAGTGAAGTGAAAACCCAGGTAAGCAATGTAATAATTTAAAATATTATTTATATATTATACTACTTTTCTTTGCAGGTTCTTCTTTCAAAAGACATAGATCTAGGTTGTTGCTCACATTCACTCAATAACATCCTGCCATAGGTGAGCTGTGTCATTCCATATACTTTACAAACTACTATCCAGCCTTTTACAAGTTGGTACCTTTTTTTCAAAAGAAATGGGTAAGTCATGCTGCTCCGGTTTCCTGATCCTGATTTTTGTTGAATTTTTTTAATTTTGTTTGATTTTATGTTCCAGAAATTGTTGCCTAGTTTTTACAGGTCTCATGGGTTCCATCGAATTTTCGTTGAATTTTTTAATTTTGTTTGATTTTCTGTTGCAGAAATTGTTGCCCAGTAGCTCTGTCAAAATATCGTGATTGCCAACATTGTTATATGCAAAATGGCTACTTTTGAGTATTTCCCTAACACTATTTTTTTATCATATTTTTGGTGAATTTTTTTAATTTTGTTTGATTTTATGTTCCAGAAATTGTTGCCTAGTTTTCACAGGTCCCATAGGTTCCATCGAATTTTTGTTGAATTTTTTAATTTTATTTGATTTTCTGTTGCAGAAATTGTTGCCCAGTAGGTCTGTCAAAATATCGTGATTGCCAACATTGTTATATGCAAAATGGCTACTTGTAAGTTTTTCCCACTATTTTTTTTATCAAGTTTTTGGTGAATTTTTTAAATTTTGTTTGATTTTCTGTTTCAGATTAATTAATATTCATTTTCCACTTTTTCAGTTTGATGCAACAGAACTTTTTTTTCAGCCTTAACAATTTTTAATTTGCCTTGTATTATGTTGTTAGGTATTTGCATGTTTTTCTTAACTGGGTTTAAAATTTAGATGATCAAGCTTGGTTGTTGTAGGGGCAGGTAAAGTAGTGGTGATTTTGGATAATTATTATTTTAAATTTTATATGTAAATATATGTTACGCTGTCATTTGTGTAAATAGATTTGTTTCACTCATTATTTTCTTACCAATGTTCTCATTTTTGTGTACTTGTAAAAAAATGTATTTAATCCTGTATGTAAATTTTTATAACTGCACTTTGCTAGTAAAGACAAACTTCTGGCAGGGTGCAGCCGGTAGAAAAACATGCTGTAAGCCGGTGGGGAATATTTTCCATCGGTTGTGAATATATTTCAATCGGTTGATTATATTTTCTACTGGCTGCGACTTAGTCCAGTCATCAGAGAGAACCTCCATCTACAATGAGCAACTTCCAGTCACGATTACCTATATATACAGGGTGTTCCACGACGAGTAAAAACTATCTGTATATGGCAAAATACTTATTGTAAAATCATGAAAATCTCTACGTTTGGGTTTTCGGATACGATCTTTTTAACTAAAATATTTTCAAAGATGGCAGACTTCCGGTTCTACCGGAAGCCGACTGCAACTTTGTTATTTTGAATAGAACACCCTGTATATTAATACATTTTTAAAACCTACGTAAAATTTTAATTTAGTTTTGTCTGAAACTTTTTTCGGAAAATACATACTTTTTGAGTTATTGATTTTTTTGTAAAAAATTAGACCGTTGCAGACCCTTGTAAATTATTTTTTTACGAGGATACCCTTAAAGATATGAAGATGGTTTCTGTTCGGTTGCTTTTAGCAAGGTCAGACGTATTTGAATCTATGTTGAAAAATTTTTCATTTTATACAGGGTGTGTATAAAAAGTGTTCAAAGTTTAACTCCATAAATATCAAATTTCTTCATTTTTTTAAATAGAACGACCCGTTTTTTCCATTTTAATGCATTCAGGGGTAATAAATAAGGCAAATGCATGTATAAACTCCTATACCTAAACCTTACCGTTATCCAGATATTGAATGTAAATTTTGAGAGATGCAGGTGGGATCTAAATTTTATTTTGACCCGTTGATACAAGCACTAAGAAATGAAAAAGATTATGTAAATTTGCTTTTAATACATGGTGAATATGGTAAAGTTGTTACAAGAACAATATGTGCTTTATTTGCAGTAAGATATCCTGCATCTCTAAAATTTTACAGAAAACATTCAATATCTGGATAACGGTAAGGTTTAGGTATAGGAAAGTATACATGAATTTGCCTTATTTTTTACCCCTGAATGTATTAAAATAGAAAAAAACGGGTGGTTCTATTTAAAAAAATTAAAAAATTTGATATTTATGAAGTTGAAGTTTGAACACTTTCTACAGGGTGCGGCAGATAAACGGTCAATTAGAAATATGTAGAGAACTAAAGGTATCTGAATTATGAAAGTTGGCATGAAGGGGTTTTGAATAATGAGCTATTCAATGAAAATATTGCCGTAACCATTCTACTTCCGGTTATACCGGAAGTCGCACATAACTTTGTAATTTTTAATGGAAGACCCTGTATATTTTTTAATATTTTCGTTATTCTGAACATTTTTCGTTAATACTTCCCTATACCTATCTTGAACCGTTTTTGAGTTGTAATGTTTTTTATATGAAAATGACACTTTTTTACCATGTACATAAAATTCAATATCCTCTAATGTAATTTGAATAAAAGTTTAAATTTCTTAGGAACTATTCACCACATACCGCTTTATCGTTTACACTGTGAAGTTACCTTTTTTATTATACAGGGTGCTGTCAAAATTGGAATAAAAACGGAATCCACAATCTTCGCGTAATTCCTTTCTTTCAAATGGGACACCCTGTATGTGATTATTTATTTTAGAAGAATACGTAGTCCACTATCGATATGTATTACTATTCCTTATATACCTATCTCCTGCAGTTTTCAAATAAATCAGCTTAATACATTTTTGTCACAAAAAATTAATTTATCAAGTCGCCTATGGAATATTCTGACAAATGACAGTTATTGTTAATGTTTAATAGTCACCTTGTTGTATGCCGTTTTGTGAAAGGTATAATAATAGTTTGCCTTTAATTTTCTTAACAAAATAATAATGGCACATTTAGGATATACAAATGATGATTTTTTAAACTTAATTATGATTCACGGTGAGTATAACAGAATGGTATCCAGAACTTGCCGTGTGTTTGCTGAGAGATATCCTGAAAAGCCTCGACCAAATCATAAAACTGTAAAACGTTTGCTACACAACTGTTCCCAGTTTGGTCAGTTTAAAAGTAAAAGAAATAAGCCCAAGACCCATGTCGATAATGAGGATTTACAAATAGACATCCTGGGATATTTTGCAGCTCATCCAAATTCATCTTTAAAAGAGTCTATAAATGTTTGGAAGTTGATGGGCAACACTTTGAACATTTGTTGAATTGACAAGCTAGTACCTTATTATCTTTGATAGTATCTGTATAATTGTTCAATGTTTAACCGAGTGTTTAACTCAATAAATTAATACCACATAGCCTATAAGAAAATTAATTTTTTGTGAGAGAAAAATGTATAAAGCTGATTTATTTGAAAACTGCAGGAGATAGGTATAGGGAATAGGGATACATATCGATAGTGGACAACGTATTCTTCTAAAATTAATAATCACATACAGGGTGTCCCATTTGAAAAAAAGGAATTACGCGAAGATTGTGGATTCCGTTTTTATTCCAATTTCGACAGCACCCTGTATAATAAAAAAGGTAACTTCACAGTGTAAACGATAAAGCGGTATGTGGTAAATAGTTCCTGAGAAATTTAAACTTTTAATCAAATTACATTAGAGGATATTGAATTTTATGTACATGGCAAAAAAGTGTCATTTTCATATAAAAAACATTTTAACTCAAAAACGGTTCAAAATAGGTATAGAGAAGTATTGACAAAAAATGTTCAGAATAACGTAAATATTCCTAAAATTCAAAAATATACAGGGTGTTCCATTAAAAATTACAAAGTTATGTGCGACTTCCGGTATAACCGGAAGTAGAATGGTGACGGCAATATTTTCATTGAATAGCTCATTATTCAAAACCCTTTCATGCCAATTTTCATATCCCAGATACCTTTAGTTCTCGAAATATCTCTAATTGCTGTATACTCACCCTGTATAAAATGAAAAATATCTCAACCATACCACCATATGTGAATTTATTTCTTATCTCACAGTGGGACCATACGCCATTATAGAACAAACTAATGCTACACAATGTTATATATTTGTAATCAGAAAATGCAAGGCTACTCAGAACTACATAAAAATACAGGGTGTCCCATTTGAAATATTGAAGATGCATTTTATTGGGCACTCCCTGTATACAAAATTCAGTCTATTGTTATATTTTTTTGTTCGGTACAGGTAAAATAATACAACTTTTATTTGGAACTATTTTTTGTATTCCCGTAATTAATGAAAATAAGTGGGGGTCAAAATATAATGGGAAACCCTGTAAATGTTGGAAGTTGCCGCGTGTGGGATAAATACAGGTTTTTACCTTAACCCGCAGATTATTTTCATTTTTAATTTTAACTAAACTCATTTTCAGATTTTACTTTGAAATTCCTTTATTACTATCTTCAGCTAAGCCTGAACTAACCGCAGCTCACAGAATTTGGCAATTAAAAGACATTGAAGCTTTTAATATCTACAGAACAAAATTACAGAGTCATTCCGTTTCAGATTATAATTGGTTTTATTGGAACGAGGTCCCAGCTTTGCGGGAGAAAACAAGACAATTTAAATCCATCCAACAGCAATTACCTATTGTAAATCACGAAGTTTACCGCAAAGCGGTAGAACATAAGCTGCAAGGTTTACCAAATAGCTACGTGTTGAACGTAAACAATGTTCAATTTATATAATTTAAATGACTTTGATTGAATATTGTCTTTCAGTAAACGATAACTTTTTAGTAGGTACCAATCAACTTTTTCTGTATCAGTTCATTTCACATATTTGAAGTGTCCAAAAACCACATCAAAATGGAGTTGTAGCTCATATGGTATACAGGATGAGTCATAATTATTGGGACATAGGATAAGGGCAGATTGGCGATTGGCGATAGGACCAAGTTGTATGCATTAATAAAATATTTATGTAGAAAAAGATAATTGATTTTTTTTGATAATAATTTCACTGTATATCCATCAATTGTTGTCAAAATCGGTACAGGGGCATCATTTTATACAGGAAATTTTATTTTCTGTACTATTTTACGTTTTGTTACAGAGATCGCCACCTGAAGGATTTCTGATGATGAAATCAACTGGTAACTTTTTTTGGCGAAACTTTTCAGTGATTTTGATATATACATCATTTCTACGTAATATTCTTGGACAAACAAGATATTTTCATCCATTTTCGATAAAATCGCAATTGAACAGCTCAGAGTATTACAAGGGGATTTCAAATATTATTTCATTTATGAAGAGTGTGTTTTGGACTGTTAGATAATTGTTTGCTGAGTGTTTATAGTCAAGTGTTGAATTTTTGTTAAGCTATCATGTACTTTTTCGACTTGGAAATGTCTTTCTATATTTCGAAATGTATCTTACTTGGAAATATCTGTTTATACTTTGCTATTCTTCCTACTATTTCCATAAACTATTCTTCCTACTATTTCCATAAACTATTCTGAAAATTTCATCTGTACGATTAGATTTTCATTTTAGATTATGAATCTCATAAAACATTACATTTTAAATGTAAAAACTTTTTATCAGACATCCACATTCATTTCTTGGTTGTATCTGTACAAATGTAATTATCTGGCTTGACAGTAGTCTGTGAAATATTACTTTCTAGTCTAATTTCAAAAAAAATAATTCATCATTTATAAGTAACAAACCTTTCCAGTATATCAAGTGAAGTACATCAGTCTTAATTAGTGAATAAAGCCCTATACAAGACATCTTCATCTTTAAGAGTAGAGCTAATATCTCCAACGTAAACGTAATCGCCTACTGTGGCTGAGGATGATAAATGATTTATGTACGAGACGAGAATTACCTTTTAAAAGCAAGAGATTTATATTAAATAAGGAATAATATATGAATGGACCTATTTTATTTTGTAATTTACTTTATAAAATTTTAACATTGGATCACATTCACCTTTAAATTGTTTAGAGACAATATAGTTCACAAGTAAACTCTTTCTAAAGTCAAAACTGATATAAAATACTGCTCTACACATCTACACAAGTCAAGGCGCTGCTGGCGGGTATAAATTTTATAATTTTATATTCACCAACCCACTTTTTTTAAAGGAGCCTTCCCTTCGCCAGCACCACCTCAACCTCCTGGGCTTATTGTGGGTCTTTCTAGTGTTCTAGTACAGCCTATTCACCCAATCCGTTCCCTATAATAGCTCGTACAGGTTCTTTGCTGGCTGGTTGTAGAAGTCTTCCGGAGTCATTTGGGGTCTACCATACAGTTTCTGCCTCCTGTGGTCTAGCGTCTCACAGTTGCATAATATATGCAGAGCTGTTTCGTTGTCCTTTTTGCATCTTCTGCATGTAAGGTCTAAGTTGTACAGCCCTATTTTGTTCAGGTGTTCCTTTGTGGGAAAGTATCCCGTAACGGGGCTACCCGTTATGGTGCGTAGTTTGTTCCTGCTCATTGAGAGCAGTAATTTCGCAGCTTTTTCTGATGGTTCTTTTATGAATTTCTTACCATGTGTTTGCCTGGGCGTATTCTTTCAAGGTTTATTGTGTTGTTTATTTAATGAGGCTATTGTGCTGTCAGACATTAAGAAATAAACTATAACTAACCAATTAAATTTGGTAGTAAACTAAGCCAGTTCGCATGGCTTTTTTACCTTATTGATCTCAAGAAAAAATATGAATTTTAGCAAAACTAGAAAAAGAGAGAAAGCAATTTTAGGGCGCCAGTGATTTTCTTTCCTAAAAGAAAATTAGGAACAAAATCAAATTTAATTGGTTAGTTAGGCAAGAGCCTGCGGTATATTAATCATCATTTTTTAACTTAAATTATTATCTGGTTTCATTGGCTTCCAACCCAATCATTTCTCGTTTCATTGGCGCCCAACGTGGGGCTAGGGTTAGGTCTAGCATTGTCTCCAGCGCTGCTGTAGGAGTAGTCCTCAATGCCCCTGTAATGCCAATGCATGCAGTCTTTGGCCTTTTCTTTACTTTTAGCCTCGCAGGGGTTTGTCTGATCTTTGGCCACCAGACCAGAGATGCATATGCCATGTACTAACCCACTTAGTTGGTGCCAAAGTACTGTAATTGTTTCACTTCAGTTCTTCTTTTGTTTTTCTTTTCTTAAAAAAAGTTGTTTTAATGGATTAATTTTATCTTTCTTAGTCTAATCCGAGTTTTTTATGCAAATCTATGCTTCACACCTAACGTTTCATTTTTTTTGTTACAGTAGATGCTATTGTCAATTTGTACCATGAACAAACGTTACTATTTCTTTGTAATCTATAGATTTTCACTTTACCCGAATTGAAGTCAAATAAAAATGAATATTTCACAACTGTATTTTTATTCATCGAAACCTTTTTGACAAATCACCTGATATAAATAAATGTCCTAGGTGTTTAGACGGTCAGAAATGGACAATCAATAATTTGAGTTCGATCGGTTCGGTCGTGAGTAAGTGGGTTTGTTTTCATAAATCAATTCTCTGCAAAAATGAAAATTGAAATACAATAGGTGTTTAAAAATGATCTACTGTTTTTTTCTAGCTCTATATGCAAAATATAAGATACCCCTCGTATAAGAGATTTAACAACACACGTATAAAGAGGAAGAATAATCTTTAAATATTTCTATCGACTATAGTTAACTTATTTGTCACAGCAAGTGTATTTTAACGACACCACAAACTTTACGATCATGTGATATACGACGTTATCCTGAAAATTGAAGCTAGGAATTAGTGGATACATCAAATGCAGATAAATCGTAACTTTAGAAAAAGATGGAAGCAGTTACAAAGCATTAACATGAATAATAGAGAAAATCGATCTCTATTACTGCATAGCGTGTCGGGAAAAACAAAACTATCAACAACTTTATCATTTACATTTGTTTGTAGATTTCTATCCCCATTGTAAATTTATATAACGAAGCATTCTATCTAATAATAAATTTTATAATAAGTAGATTTGTTCTATATATGCTGTTTACTTTGTCATAATAAAATGCAATGAAATATGCCTCGGTTTTTTATATTCTAAATTCTGAGCAACCAATTAGAACCAACTAAAGTGACCACTTTAGTCTCGGAATTGCGAAAATGTTACTTATATACCTTAAAGTATAAATAATATTTTAAATATTACAGCAAACACTGAGTAGACACCCTACACCTACGGATATGCATTTATAATGTGTTAAAACAAACTGAAAATTCCCAATTGGTCAACAATTTGTAAAATTAGGGTCAACAAATTAATTACCCTTTGAAATATTTATTTACTCTGCAGTCATTTGAATTCTCTTGTGGACCGGCCTTTGGTTTTGTTTTCCATGCGTAAGCCGATAGCTTTTCCCACATTTCACGGTGACACTCGATGTAGTTAATTTTCCGTGGCTGAAGCTTTTGAACTATAATGGGAACACACCCATTGCCTTGTATTTTACATAACTAGGACTATAATTTCCAATAGCGTACATTTCTTGAGCTGCTTCATTACATTAATTTTCTTGTTATTCATTTTCTTTTAGTTTCATTTCAACCGTACGCCAATAATTACCGGTAA
>CAJUYG010000126.1:346665-369052 GCA_910591675.1 Galerucella calmariensis
ATAAGATGGTTTTGAGTGTTTGAAGATAAATTATTGATATTAGCTAAGGCTTTATATAAGGCATATAATTCGGCTGACAAGATGGAATATGTATCTGGAAATTTGAACATATAAGTTGTATTTGTAGTTACCACCGCGGCTCCAATGCCAGCTGCAGATTTTGAAGCATCGGTATAGATTTAGTGATAGTCTGTATAATCTTCTAGTATTGTTTTGAAGGTTGATCTGATACTGAAATTGGGAATCGAATATTTATCTAGATAGCTAAGAGTGGTTATACATTTTGGTTTTTTGACTAGCCAAGGGGGAGTAGATGTAGTCAGACGAGGGAAACATTTGGGAAAAGAGAAGCTTAGTTTTTCAAGGTACAATGTAAGGAACTGCAGTGTCACTTTTAGATCCAACGTACCTATATAAAATGACAATTAAATTTAAAAATATTGTGGTTTAATTTCCCAAGAAATTAAAAAAGAATGAATAATATACCACAAGGAACATACAGAAGATATGTGACAGTTAAAATCCCAACGGATTCCAAAGTACAAATAAAAACGTACCTACCATAGTAACATTGATCTTTATTTGTTCACCTTAAAAATGATTCGTACTGTTGTTCGTATAGTTTTCTCGATTTTTGTGGTATTAGTTCTAGAGTTATTTCTTCAGCAGCCCGATCTACGTTTAATTTTTCATTTTTGCTTATTTTCACTGATTTTCTTTACGTTTACAATGACGAAGTTTTGACAGCGACTTTGTTTATGATTACCACAGAAACATACAGCACGATGTTTATTGTGTTAGGGCTTCAAATGTAATTAGTATTAATTTTTATTCAAAAATTAGGTAGAGTTACTGGTATTGCAAAAAATAGCGAATACACCTCTCGACTAAAGTGACATTAATCCCTTATGTGGATTGCTTCCCTCAGGCTCCGCTACGCTTCGCCCTCAGAAATCAAACCCCCGCGGAATTAAATGGGTTACTTTAGTCGAATGGTGTATAATATACCTACTATTACTTTTCGAGAATGATACTGGCAATAAAGTTCCTCTTCTATACACGAGATATTATTATAATCTAGCAGTAAGTGTTATAAAGTTTCATATAGTTGTGCCCTTGGTAGAAATTATTACATTAGGATCTCGTTTCACCAAGGGCCGCTTTTGAAAAAAATGCGGTTTGTAGGTGTGCTTTATAAGGCATACAAAAGTATTCTTCCTGAGTAATTTTAATTTCTATTAATATCCGTTGGTTCGATGAAATTTATAAGAACATTTTTTTCAGGAAAAAAATTGATACGTGAATGGTGAAACAAACGTATGACAAATTAATCAATATCGGATATCTTGAAAATGACCTACATTTCTAATATAATATCTGCAAAAGTGTGTTTCAGCGCGGGAAGTATTTTTGTTACAGAGAATTTTTCAAATTATCGATTTTGAAAACACTGAATACACAATTCTTCAAGTATTGGTCAGAAACGGAATTTCGTCAACCGCTAAAATATTGCGGTGTAATATACGAACATAAACACAAATAAATGTGAGTGTACAGGGTTAATCATTATAAATGTCCCAGCCCCTACCATAGTTATTATTGTATAAACAAAAAAATTTTTAAATAAAAGTTGTGTGGTTATAAACTAATTTTATTATAACGTTAACAAAAGTACAGTATCGTGCATAGTTTGGGGGACGCAAAAAAATTATTCGTTTTATTAAATGAGACACCAAAAATATACCATAGGTATCATACCCCTTTAGATACACCGTTCTTAAGATATTAAAGGATAAATAATACTATAAATATTGAAAAGTCAATATTATCAAAGAAAGCTATGAAAATCACAACTGTCATGTTTATTAAATGTCATCATTATTGAAACATTCAAAATGGTTTACAGTGTAGGAGAAAAAATTCAAATATTCACTTGCTATATACAAAATTGTTGTATCCAAATCGTCCAACACCCGCAGACAATACGTTCAGACCTATTTACCAACAGGTAAATAATATCGGTGGTTTTAATAGAAAAAGGCGACTAGTTCATGCAAACAACAAAGATCAATTAGATATACTGCTTTATTTCGAAGGTAAGCCCTCTTATAGGTATTCTTGAGAAGTTTTTTGAAACGCTATATTATTTTTTAGAAAATTCCGAATGTAGTATAAATAATGCAGCAGCTCATTTGAATATGAGTTACTCTAAAATACAACGTACCTTGAAAACTAACAATTACAAACCATATAAAATTTTACCCGTACAAGTTTTGACAGATGCTCATAAAAGGAAAATGTTTGGAGTTTTGCCGTCAAATGCTCCAAAAGTTAGGTGAAGATCCTGATTATTTTTTCTAAATAGGAAAAATCGTAGGTCATGGGAAAACAAGGAGAATAGAAAAAGATTGATAAAACCAATAAAAAAATCAGGAAGAAAAACTCTTAGAGTATGGTGTGGGATTTTCAGAAACAAAATTGTTGGACCCATATTTTATGATTTCAATTTAACTGGAGTTACCTATGTGGAAATGATTCTTCCTGAAGTTGAAAATATCCTTGTAGAGAAATTTTTGGACGTTCAACTTCGGGATATGATTTGGATGCAAGATGGGGTAGCTCCGCATAATGTCCTACCTGTTAAAGAGCCTTTGAACAATGTATTTCAAGTGTGGATAGGGAATAATGGAACCATATTATGGCCTCCTAACAGTCCGGATCCATCCCCCATGGACTCGTTTTAAAAAGACATAATAAATAATAATGTCTGTATTCAAGTCATTAATTTTTGTGTCCCCTAAACTACGCACGCCACTGTACTTTTGTTAACGTTATAATAAAATTAGTTTATAACCACACAACTTTTATTTAAAAAATTTTTTTGTTTATACAATAATAACTATGGTAGGGGCTGGGACATTTATAATGAATAACCCTGTACAGTTGCCATTTTCATTCAGTTTGTTGCTTGGGATATTGAAACACTATCTTTGCCAATAACATTTCAAATATAAAAATATAAACAATATATATAATAAATAAACAATAATGGTATTTGGACTAAATATCAATATATAATAAAGCGTCCGCAAGGTGACTGTCATGAATTTTGTTTTGGGCAAGTGGCAACATAAATGGAACCTTGAGATTCGTAATAAAATGCATGAAATAGTGACAAATGTAAGATAAATCCCTTCCCTACCGACTTCAAGAGCGGAAAAAATTAAATTTACCTGATCAAGGATTGGATACACAGTTCTAATAAATAGAGAAGATCCGCCTCAATGTGCCCAATGTAATGAAAATATGTTCATCATAAATATTATTTTAGAATGTCCCAAGTTTGCAAACCACAACATAGGATCCCCAACACCTTACATCAGTTAGCCCTCAGAGACCAAATTAAGGATTCTTCGAGTTTTCTAAAAATCATTAGTATGTACAATTTGTAATTTTACTGTTGTCCTTTTAAATACTGAACTGCCAATAACACTAGTGGTTGACGCAGTATAAAAAGTTTCCGGTTTTTAACTTCATCTTTGCTTTTGGCTTCCTTTTAATCATTGCCTTTGAAGTGAAATAGAATTAAGGAGCTGTGTAGTCGTAAGATTTTCCTTAAAAATAAAAGCTGACGAAGTTTCTAAATTTTACTGGAATTACAAGACAGTTCCGGAGATGTTTCTGGCAAGTCTAGTGTCTGAATATACTGTTCCTGGCTAGACAAGTTTCTGGAATAAATCTTTCACTGGAGTAAATTCACCTAAGAAACAGTCTTTTTCTTTGAAAATAATAAACATATAATTATCAAATTTTAGGGTTATGAACAGTACCTACCAAAAAAACGAAAAAATACAATAACGTTTATATCCCCAAACTTTGATAATTATATGTTAATTATTTTTAAAGAAAATGACTTAGTGCCAGACTTTCTCGCTACCCTGTATATATTTTATTTATCACACAGGAACTAAAAGTACCTTCACTTCAGTGGACCTTATTATATTTTTTAAATCACTAAGCAGATGAAAATAGTTAGTTGAAATAATAAATGGCGCCCATAATTTTTTTACACTAATATTAATCAGAGATCAAAATTTAACAGGTAATAAAGCCCTGAGAACTGGCAATGTATTTGCCAAGTTAAACCGCAAGGATGTGAAAAAAAGGAGACGGTATGACGTCGTGCTGTGGAAGTGCTAGTTACCAGTGACATCTGCCTAGCTCACGACACTTGTTTCACCTACAAAGGTCTTACTGTGTACCTGAGTGTACTTCACTGTTGTCTGTGAGGTCTTAGTACCCATTTTTGAATTTGTCCTCGGACCACTTCGTTTATGGTTTCAAGAACTTGTTCTGGTCCAGCATATGTAATTGCTGGACCTCTTCTCGAGAGTTCCTCGGCTTGTTCGTTTCTAGAAATATCGATATGTCACGACACCCACACTTATTTTACTTCAATGTGGCATGCCAGTTCATGTGGTTCTTTCTGGCATTTCTCTACCAATCTGGATGATTCTGGTGTTAAACGGTTAAATTTTTATTCTTTTAATAATCAATAGAAAAACAACTGTTCCATGGATAAGAGAAAGAATTGTTCAAAATTTTACCGTGCTTTCAATTACTTAATCGTCAAAGAATTTTATACCCTTACGAGATGCAATGAATAATGATTCGAGTAGCATCATTAACCGATGTAAATCTTTCAACCTACTGGCTTTAAGGAAGTTTTAAAGTCGGTTTACAGTTTACAACTCTCAGTCGGTATGGGATTATTAAACAGCGTAATGTTTCGAATAAATCACGATTTATTCAATCTTGAGGGTTGGTATATGTAGGAACTGATGCGGATAGAACCTTCTTCTCAGAGTGTATCAGATTACCGCATCAGTGTTGAAATTAAAAAAACAGTGAACCGGGAGTTTCTGAAGGAACGATATATCGATGTAGTCAAGAAAGTAGAAAGTAGAAATTTCTCATCATTCTATAAAACTCAGCTTTCCCAAACAATATTGGAATGGACGTGAAATTAGTGAATGCAATACTTTTTTGGCAAATGAACTAAAAATAGCTAATGCATTTAAAAACATTTATGATAATACAAAATTGAGTTATCGGAAAATTCAACAACTATTTTATGTTATCTTTTTAGTCAATTTGTTGTTATTTTTTATGACTGTTGACATTATTTGTACGCTCGAATTTAAATTGGAATATTTTCACAATAATCATCATCACTAAAAAAATATTATGGCAGAATAATTCTTACCAATATCCACATGAATAGAAATCGGCAGTACTTACCTGAAAACAAAAAAAGAGTAATTAAATAAATAAATTATCATATATTGAAAGGTGAGATTATAATTTTTACAGGCAAATCAATAGTTTTTTTATCTGAAATTATTCTACACTAGGAACGTTATTATCTTGCTGGAAATGTTCATTAATGAATTCTTCAAATTTACTGTTTAAATATTTTTAGCTTTTGTTATGATTCCATTTGTGCAGCCAGGATCTTTTCGTGACAGTGGCGGATGGTAGGGGGTGGGCAGGTAAATATTTTAATAATATTTTTGATAGCTTATAACATATTGACTTTTCGTAAAATGTTCATACCAAACTTTTTGCTTAAAATTTCTTCTTTTATCCAGTTTTGAACTTATTTTTAAGACTATACTTCCACCCCTTGGGCAACGGCGAACATTAGCACCATATAGGATTTGATTATTGAGTTGTTTCCCACTTATTGTTTAAATTTCACGTCAAAGAACAGAGAAAAATCCCCTCGATTACTCAACTAGACCACTTTGGTACGTCACTAAATTATTCGTCAGTTTTTTTAAAGATCTATCCACTATAGAAAAAAGCCGTACAATAATAATTAATCGTAATTCCTCATTTTCTCCTGGAAAATTCAATTTCCATGTCTAACAGATTAGTTATCATTAAACCGAGTTTAGGTGTTTGATACAAAGAGCCCCAAGTGATTTGCTTGAATTTGAAATAAAACCTAGTTTGATTAGTTTAATCTTAGTTTGTCAAAAATCACTTGAAAAAGCTGAAACACGATTTATTTTGGAGAAACTTTACTTACTTTTAATTTACTCAAAAAATTTCCTTTCCTTTCCAAAACGTTTTAATGCGCTGAAAGGTGTCGTAATTATTATTTTAATGGAAAAATTATTATTATGAAATCAGAATGGTACAACTTTGCGTGCCAGATTCTGTTTTCGATAGAAACACCTGCAGTGTATATTTCGTTGTAAATATCATGTTACAAAGACAGGAAATCTAATAAAAATATATTTATGAACGAAATCCCATACACGATCAGTAAAATAATAAAAGCAGCTAGATTATTTTTAATCAAATTTCACTGCAATTTGTCGGTAATTATGTCTGGGTTGGATGAATAGTTCACAATCACAAACAGAACTGTAAAAATTTTCGTTCTAATCAAAATGTTTCGTTTGTCGCAGTAAGGGAGGAAGGAAAAAAAAGTTCCAAGGCCAAAAAGTGTTGAAGATTTCAGGTGTTAGATCAGCGTTAACTCGTTGGAAGTATGTGTGGTTTTACAAGAGTTTTGGTGTGAAATTTTGTTAATTTATGGACATTCCACAGGTGAAAATATGTTTGCCACCATCACCATACTATGCGTGCCTAATTTAATAGGTCAACTAAAAGTTAATAAATATTTTTGCTAATATAAATATATCATTATTACTAACTGGTTAATTAGATTAAATAAATATTGTTAACGCCCAGCAATAATTTTTAGATTTTATCATTTTAATTTTATACAATAACTAAATATTTTTCTTAATTTTGTTTGTCTTCCTTACTCCCAGATACGAGCGATTCACTAATGGGTGGAAGAAATTAAAAGGCAGAAGAGAACATAATATCGTTCAATTGCCATTTTCAAAAACAGCCAAGCAGCGCTAAAGGCACTCAACTCCTTAGAGGTCAATTCTAAGCTAGTATGGGATTGTTTGCGGGCCCTAAACACACTGGGTGAGCGTAGCAATTTTACGGTAGCCTGGGTACCGGGGCACAAGGGTCATAAGGGCAACGAAAAAGCGGATGAAATGGCCAAACAAGGCTCATCAATGCCATTCGTTGGGCCGGATTTCTTCTGCGGCGTTGTAATAACCATAACAAGAATAGGAACAAAGAAGTGGGTCGCCCACAAATCTCTGCAAGGGTGGTGGAGCTCACCAGGAAAGAGGCAAGCGAAACAGTTCATATTAGAACACTTGCCAAAATGTATAGCAGATCTGAAGGCCAAAGATAGGAAAACTGTCAAAGCTGTAGTGGGTCTGTTAAGAGGGTATTGTAAGCTCAATAGGCATTTAAAGCTGATGGGATTGACAAACGGGAACACAAACGGCAGAACACAGGTGCGGTTTTTTGCATTAGGCGAAAAAAAGCCATTGGCAGAGAGCTATATGAAAGGTTCAGTCTCCACGCTAATAGACTTTTTTAAAGGAGTCTGGCTGGAGAATGCAATCTAGAGTTTAGAGGTAATAGGCCAAAAGCCACCTCACAAAATCTATCTATCTATCTAGATACGAGAATTGGTGATTAAATTTAAGTACATTTTTATTTCTAGTCTATTTTAACATCAAAGTTGGGCAGTCGGCAGTAGTGGTAGCTAATAAGTACCTATTGTTTTCGAAAGCTGTCATAAATACCACAAAAAATACAGTCCACAACCCCTAGGGTCAAATAAGTTGAGCACAAACTCTTGGATTGTTGATCCTTGACTTTTTTTTATTTCATTTCATTTCGATATCTGCAATTGAAAATATTATGACACCCAGTATAAAACGATCCATTTACGACGTTATTAAGTATTTCTTCTTCTACCTAACTTCTAAAAAATACACTTTCAGAAAATTAAAATAAGAATTTAGATTTAATTCCATCTCCGAACGAAGGCTTATCTGGATGACATTTTCATTCGAGACTCTCAACATAAAAGCAGCCCCATCTTTATTTATTTCATTCCTTTGATAATTTATTAAAGCGTCTGGACGCTCCTCTCGATTCGATGCGACGTTCAACATGGAAAAGTTGTCAGAATTTTGTAGCTTAATCGTTTAATAATTTCAATTCCTTGTAAATCTTGAAAATGTCGTGTTGCTTCCTCGAATCGACATCTTATATTTATACAGATTCGGCTAATAAGTATGTTCTGTATCTGTGAGTGGGAAAGAGAAAGCTATGGAATAACGGAGAGACAAGGTCTAAAGACGTGAAGGGGAAGTATACTGTTTTTACTTGGGCAAATAATTATGTTCCGTATAGCCATTCTGTGAGTGGAAAAGAGGAAGCTATAGACTGACAGATAGAAAATAGAGAAGTGGGCGCTTAATGGAGAGGGAGTATGCTGTTCTTTCATATACAGGTTGCGAAAAGTCTTATCGCGACATACGATTTACACAAGTACGACAAGGAAAATATTAGAAAAACTGCTTGAAAGAAAGAGAAGAATAATTGTGCGAGGTCAGCGTTGGGCGTGTCAGATTGACTATCCCCACTATGGGGATACCACAATAAACATATTAACTATTGCATCATCCGAATGTCCTCCAAAATACTATTTTATATTTGCACTTTTTCGCAGGTTAAGTATGTTATAGAAGGCATTGTGAGTGTTTTATTTTCAAATTTCAACGTTTGTAGCGAGAAGATAAAGAAATGAAAGTTTAAATAAGAATTCTCTCTGTAAAGGGCTCTGTTGCCGGATGAAAGTGTTTAGTTTCACCTAATAGTGCATGGGCTCGAAAAATGTTATCGATAACGAGACAAAAATATCATTTGTAGAAATTAGTCTGCGCTTCTGGCAACAGCGGTTTAAATAGGGGGGAGCTAAACAAACGTCCGGCCTTTTTGGTAGAAGGAACTAAACTCGCCAATCGCTGACTGTACACTTTTATTCTTCTCTCTCTTTCAAGTAGTTTTTCTCATATTTTCCTCATTTTGCTTGTGTAAATCGTATATCGCGTTAAAACTTTTCGCAGCCTGTATAATTTAATTTATCGCCAACCGTCAGTAAAGCCGTCAATTATCAGATTGATTCCCGGAAGTAAACAAACAGTTTACCTCCCTTTACTTTATCTGCCGCATTTGCGAGTGACATATGCGGCAGGTAAAGTATTTACTTTGACATTACTCGAAAATCATCTGTCAGTGTCATGCTCTTCCCTATTACGGCTCCATAATAGTTTTCTTGCGATTTATTTATAACAAATTATTGTTGGAACACCTTTGTTTTCAGGAATTAACTTTTATAATGCTTCAGGGTGTACCTCCAATTTAAATATAACAAATAATAAGTTTGTGCTGTTTACTTTGTCATAATAAAATGCAATAAAATATACCTCAGTTTCTTATATTCTGAATTCTGAGCAGTTGGTGATAAAATTTTGTATGCACCACGTCAGTAAAGTGTCTTCATCGGACTCGCCTGTTTTTCGCCTCGCTTCGCTCGTCTCATAATTTCAGACTCGTCCGATAAAGAATCACTTTACTGCCTTGGTACATAAATAACTATTATAGTGCTCACTTTTGCTTCTATAATATGATATTCTACATATGGAAAATGAATATTTGCCCAACCTGTATACCAGGTGCGTCAGATTAAAAAGATTTCAATAACGTTTTTGATTGAATATAATTCGGATGTAAGCCTAAACTTTTATACTTATAGGATTTTTACGATAAAAAGACGATGATGTCATTTTTAGTTACTTTCCTGCTTATCAGAATAAATATTAATTTACCAATTAATTTAAAATTTATCCTCAACAGCCAGGGCAATTTACAGCTAACGGGTTGGCAAAACTTCAACACGTTGTCAGATTAAATGGTAAAATTCCCCAGTTTGTTTTGACGTTTATTGACATTCAATTATCTTTAATATTTACCAATTTTTTGGTGCTTTTAAATTCATTGTTTCTTTGAGATTAAAAAACAGTTATTATCATAACTAATTATTTAGGCAAATCTGCAGTGTGAAGTTGATGAAATGCCAAAGCAGCTGAACAGTAAATGTCAAGAGATGGTAACATCTTTGTTAAGCTATTTTGAACAAGAATGTCGAAATTGGGTCCCGCTTCTCCTGCTTACTTACTACTGTAAGAGACGTAAGTAATAGTATTCGCTATTTGTATTCATTATTATTAAGAACTGTCAATCTAACATCAGATTGGCTTTTCTAGTTTTCGTTAAGTAAAGAAAAAAACTACAGCTTGGCAACATGCAACGTCATCGTCTTTTTATCGTAAATAAACTATATAATGATAATATTCACGTTACAACTAACTTTTTTTCCTTCTTTAAAAAGTGAGCAAAATAACTTCCAACGGTTTTCTTCTATATTGACAACAGTTCAATGAAAAATACTAGTTAAGTGACAACTAAAGAGTCAAACGAATTTTCGCCTTCGTGATTGTTTACGTACATTACGTATTATATAAACGTTCATTTCTAAATGGAAACTGGGGAAATATAAAACGTAACCGGGGGATTCAAATAAGGAAATTGCGAAAAAGGTACTAAAAGGGCAATTCCGTTTTATCCAAGTCTCGAAGTAAATTGTGGCCATTATTTCGACTTTCACGTCGACTATCAAATCGACCCAAAAATTGACGTGATTAAATGTTATATCTACTACACTGAGAAAAATGTTAAATCCCACGTTATCGATATACCTACCCATGAAAGGATTATTTTTAGAGCTAACAAATTTGCAAATTATCTAAAATACCTACTGAAAATATAAGTATTGAAGTATTATTACAGTTTCCTGTAATATTGTCGTTTCTAATAATAATTCAATATCGTCTGTGCCTATAGCCCGGGAATTAGTTGTTCCTTCTCAGTTGAAAGGTCACTGCTATAATTTTGGGAGAGCCCCACGGAGAAGACGTTCGGGGCCAGGGTACGGCGCACCAGGTGTTCGGAGGGTCGTTTCCCACGCAAAATTCGGATTAAGCGACCCAGAAAACCCTCGGAGACGACATTCAGGCGTAGGTGCAATTGTGATTTAGCGCCTCAAAAAACACGCTTCCAATAATTTTCGGGTTGTTTTTGTCGATATTGTCCAAGAAAGTTATCGGGGATGACTTCCAGGTCCAGGTTCGGGTGCACCAGGTGTCCGGGGGATATTCGCCGAAGCATAATTGAATTCAGCCACCCGATAAACCCCCGGCTCGTTCCCCTCGTGATTTTCTGGAGAGTCCCAGGGAGATGAGGTTCATCGGCGTTCCTGAGGTTCAATTTGAACATCATAATTGTAATCAGCGACCTCGAAAACCCTCCGAGTACCCGATTTGAGCCAGTTCTGACTCTTATTTACAAAGTTTTACATTTTCCAAAAGGCGTCTCAAAAGATGCATTTTTTTTAAGCATTTTTGGCTACAGCAATGCAATTTCCAATTTGTCAGAGGTACAAAGTGGGTACATTTTTTACAAATAATTTTTGGAAGCGAATGCAAAAAACCGCATTCCGATCCGTCTTTAGGGAAAAAATTCCGAACTTTTGTGCTTCATCGCCTTGACAGTAATAATAATTAAATAGTTCACTGCTAATACAGTCCAGCTCGGTCTATCTGTTGGAACTTAAACGTTTTAAAAAATAGTAGAATATCATCGGAGACCGAGTGAATTTAGAAATATTCAAGTACGTTATGTCAATACTGGTTTATTTAAATATGTATTACTCCAATCAACTTCTCAACTTTTTTTTGCTAATTTCCTCCAATTCTGCCGAATTTAAAATTTTTCACTTTTCACTTTTTTGTGAAATAGACTAATAAAATTTCACTCGTGACTGAATTTATCTTAATTTTGTCTTCTATTTCACAACTCAACTGGGTTGCTTGAAGAAAACACCAACTCAGTTAAGTTATAAAATAAATCGCGAATATTCAATCACTTGAGGTGTTACTGAAAAGCCAAAAGTATATTTTGAACATAACTATGCATCAGCATTATTTTACATGGGATTGAATTTGCAACCCTGTAGCTTGTGTATACTAATTCAAAATTCCATGTTCTCTTTAACCAGATTATTCCCTATTACGCTTCTACATTGTGTACTCAGCCCGGAGAGTCAAATATTTCAGCAATTCCAGTGAAATCTTAATTTTATTGAGCATAAAAGGTGACGAGAAGCGTTTTCCGTGTCTAACTAAAATATTATAGAGCTTTAAATTTCGAGCAATCGACAAAGGAGATTGTGAAATAAGTGAGTTTTCACATAAAATCGCTTTGTTTGTGGTGAAAATTTTCCACATTATTGTAACACAAATTAAATCATAGTCTATAGAATAAATTAATGGAACGTCGATAAACAGGGCTAACGGTTGAGTGGATTTATGGAATAATTATCTTGACTTTACATATTCGTAAATGTTTTATTAAATTAAAACTTGTATGTAACGCTCCTAAACCTAAATGGAAACGATGTAAAATGTATCAGCTACAGCTACAAAAAATTTCAATCTCCGAACTGAATTCAGTCAATAGCATATCTAGGATTTAGTTCTAGGGTGCATATTTTCTAAAAATAAGTACAGACAACCCTAAAATCTTGTATATTTAGTAGTCTCCTTTCATTTACATTGGGGTGGCGCCAAAAAACTATTTTTTTTTCACTACTAGCTGTAAAGTTGACAATTATTGCTTGTTCTAGCCAACTGAGGAGTTGAAGTTCTCTATTAGTGGTTAATAAGTTTTCCTATTATTTCAAGAATTCAGGGATAGTAGTTCAACAAACATAATTTTGTATACCCATGAGATTGTCTTCAACATATTTGCTGCTTGAAATTACCTGTCATTTGAATTAAAAATTCGCGCTCAACCAAAAATGACTGATGACAACGTTCATGATATATCGAAAACTGACAGTGTACTTGTCAATCAGACGACGGAGTAACGCTTCTCGTGAATTGTTTTCAATTTTTGTCATAAATTTGGCTAGTAGTGGAAAAAATTGTATATACACTATGGTTTTGAAGACAATTACAGTAGAAAAAATAGACCTTTACCCTGACGTCACTAACAATGAACAGTAGTAAACACAAACTTTATATACCTCATCCTTTTCTACTGACAGTAAAAGCACATCATACAATATACGTACACTTGTCTTTCAAGCAATGACATACGTTCTTATGTAACTCTAATTATTACTTCCAAATGTTGAAAAGAGATAGCACCAAAAACGATTAATCGGTTGTATTCATAAGAATTTATTTTGACCTCTCATGACAACTGTCATTATTTTGATACATCGAGTTTTGTTCAAATCGTTCCATCATTTGCATTCAGATAAATTCTATAAAATCGGTTTTTTTCAAAACCTGTAGTTTGTTAATTTTATTTTACGTTAAGTACAAAATTTCCTGTTTTGCATTCAATGAATATTTCCAACTTAACCTCACTTCTTAGACGGTGGCTGAACAAGATAAACAAGCAGTCAACGTATTTACGCACACGACAAAGTAATTGTAGCCATTTTTGACTCATTGATTGATTTCGCGAGGTTAGTAGGTATGACGTCAGGGTAAAGATCAATTTTTTCCACTGTATAAACCTCGCGCCTTATTCCGCTCGGGGCAAATCCACTCGCGAAATAATCTTGGTGCTCGGTCAATAATAATAGTCTTCCCCACCTTGGTGTATAATATACTATTCTTAGTTTTGTGTGGAAAATGTCAGTATTTGATGTTTTAGAGTCCACTTCAAAGGACGAAAACTTTCAAGTGGTCATTATTTGGCATCTTAATATTTTGTGTTTAGTATTAATAAACTTTTTTGTGATTTTGAATACTGCAGTGTATTGTGTTTGTTCATTATTGAAAATGAATCAATATACACGTGGAAAGACAATTCATAGTAAAATTATTGCTAATGTTTATAGGTAAGTGATACTGCTCCTAAAAATATGAGTGATTGCTCAATAGATAAGGAATTATGTCAAGAAAAATGTACCGAGAGATTATTAGCACATACAAAATTTCAACACTTATAAACAGGTATTTCTTTTTTTACCAATAGGTATCTTGAGAAGATTTAACATTTAAAAAATAAAATAAAAAGATTCTTAGAGAAGGAAGTTTTCAGTAGGAGTCCTAATTCCCGTAACTCCTTCTCCATTATTTATCATTTAAATTCAATGTTGAAAATTTATAGGTCTCTGCCAGTCATTTTGGATGTGCGTGCGCTTCGTTAAAAGCAAATAGGTCACATTAAATAATTTTGCTTAGGGTATTAATTAATAATTTGATTTTTTTCAATAATAATGATGTATTATGTATTATGAACACTTCATTCATAGCTGTTGGATACAATTGTTACAGATAATTCTTCAAAAAGTTGGTCATTTGTTAATTAACAAAATGTTCTTATTATAAGCTAAAAAAAATGTTCAAATAATTGTCATAAATATTTTTCGCTCCGTAAAGCCCTTTCTACACATACCTAACACGTTTAAAAATTTCTACTTTGTGTCGGAGGGAAAGGAAAAATCTCGTTAAAATGACAGTTTTAATTGTGAGATTTAATTTGACACTTTGGAAGCATTATATCGTCTTGTACATCGTTTATTTTATACCACCTGTACACCAAAAATCAGCCGTACGAATACGAACAACTATATCTCCTGGCTTAATAAGTTTCACAAATTGTAACAAATTAACTGAAGACAATTAAAAACCAAAAATCCGTGTTCAATACCAACAATGCAGCTACTCATTACTCTTTAGACATCACATTCAAAAAAATCCTCCAAATATTATAGTGAAAACAACCAACAATAGAAGACAAACAATAAACAGTACACAGTGGCGTATTTTTATTTCGTTTTCGAGGTATAAAAATTTATTGATTTTTCCTGAAGGATGAAATAATAGTATATTATACACTGTAAAGACTATTATTATTAATCGTGCACCAAAATGATTTCGCGAGGGGCTTTGCCCCGAGCGGAATAAGGTGCGAGGTTCATTCATTCATTCAGCCAAATTTAAGACAAAAATCAAAAATAATTCACAAACGCACCACGAGCAGCGTTTAATCCGTCGTCTGACTGACAAGTACACTGTCAGTTTTCGATATATTATCAACGTACTCGTTATGTTATCAATCATTTTTGGTAGAGCGCAAATTTTAAACTACCTAATGGCATTTTTATTCAAATAATTTCATCATGATAGGTAATTTCAAGCAGCAAATATGTTAAAGACAATCTCCTGGGTATAGAAAATTATGTTGCACAAATTTTTGTCGAACTACTATCACTGAATTTTCAAATTTTTTGAATTTGTTCATTTTTGACCTTAGGTCAATAATGGACAAAATTATTAACCACTAATAGAGAAATTCAACTTCTCAGTTGGCTAGAAGAAGCAATAATTGTCAATTAGTAGTGGAAGAAACAATTTAATTTGTTTAAATTATCCCTCATTAAACCTATTTACCTAGAAAATAATTTAATAATAATTGTTGTGAATGAATTTCCAGGTAAACTTATTCAATAATTTCTTTAATATTCGTAGAACTTCGTATCAAGACACTGTTTGTACTTTATTTCCAAGTAAACGTTTCTGATACTATTAATATTCCCAAAATTCCGTATTTACACTGTATGAATTAAAAATTTTCCAGTATACCTTCACTTGTTTGATAAAGCTACTGTGTTAGCCTCATTCGATTTATTTCGACTTCATCTACAATATCCTTGAAATTTTTTATATCTTGAATCAAATTATTTTTGATGGCTTGAAATATCGAGTTGATTTAACATCTTTATTCAATCAAAAATCATCTCCGAATTTATTTTGGAACGTACATCTAAAACTTTTCCTTAGAGCCCTCTCATCTAGAAAATTAAATTATGTAGTTTAGAACATGAGACCGACTGCAGTATTTTCACCAAAATAAATTTATAAATTTTCTGCTGCCATTCCAAGAAATCTAAAGAGCTACTTCACTTTTCCGCATCCAGTGCATCTTTGAGGGGGAAAACCCATAGTATATTTTATTCAGGAAATGTAAACTTGGTGACATTCGTTGTCTTTTATGTCATGCCGCTTCATTAAAAGATAAATAAGCGTCCTCAGAAACATAAAACAAAATCAACTACAGTTTTATCTGCATTTCTTTAAAAGTACATACAGAGTGTAGAAAAATATATACACTGTGTTATTTATAAGATTCGACATAAGGATTCCCGAGGGGATTCCTGTACAAAACTGTCAAATGCGAGCTAAAACAAAAAGAAAAAAATTTCACCACAACGGCGAATCGAACCGCCATACTTTCAGCTTCAACTTTCAATTTTTCCGTGCCCTTCATCTGCTGGCTATTCCCTACGCGGTTTAAGGTATTTGAAAGTGGTATGAAAGTGAAGTTCGACTTTTTAAAACATGAATATCCATTTTTTTCTTAAACAGGAGCGAATTTAAGAAAATTAAAAGTGCATTTGAACTTATTTTTCAACGACCTTTCCAAATCTGCGATTACTTTTTATGAACGCTATTTGGTAAAAAATCCCAAGTTTTTCCTTTCCGCAATAATATTTAGGAGCTGAGGAACTGAGGAAACACCTCCATACTAAGGGGCTAGTGGACACACCTCTATACATGATGTGTGAACAGGAAGATGAAACTGTCAGACATGTCTTATGCGAGTGTCCGGAGTTATCGTCAATAAGAGAGTGTGTGTGTGTTCGGTGATTCTTGACCTACACCTGCCGATATAAAGGAGATGTCTCCTAGTGACCTGTCCACCTTCTTTGGAAGGACAGGATGGACGATGATCTGGGAGGATGTACAATGGATCACATGTGGCCTAAGTATTGTGAGCCTACAATCACCCTCCTTACTCTACAGATTGTGTTTCTCAACCTATCTTTTTCTGTTACTCATCTTATTCGCATTAGATACTTCATTTCAGCCGCTTGTACTGTACTCTTAGAAAGTTTGTAGAAAGATTTAAAGACCTGTAATTCAGTTGTTTTTGAGATCTATTTTTAAATTAATAGAGTTTTTATTAAAAGAATAATACAGCTTACTAGCTTTTTTAACTCTTCTAATTATTTCGGCTTCCGCCTTGATCTAACTTTACTCCAAGATACTGAAAGGATTCCACTTGTTCTATAATTTAATAGTCTTAAACGTGCTTATTTTCATATCATACCTACTCATTCAACGTTTCATTCCACATGTTTAAATTTTCTTATAGTTCTCTTTCACTTTCACTTTAACACCGGCCTGTGCGCATGCTTACTATTTTCTGCTAATTTATAATTGTGTCTGCATAAACGATGGCAGTTTTACTAATTGTTAAATGATAAATGTTAATTGTTAAATGCTAATTGATAATTGTTAAATGTTGCTGCATAAATCCACATTAAGTTGTGAACGTTTATGATCTTCTATTACAACAGTATTTAAAAGTATCGTATATCTTTTGTACCATTATTATTGTTTTATTATCTACTTCACATATTATCATCATAGAACATAACAAATAAAACTAAAAGACACCGGAACTATACATTCAGAGTTTCATACAATTTTTGTGTTGTGAGAATAACAAAAGAAAACTTCATTTCCTCGGGTGTGTTCAAGTTCGATCAGTTAAAACATTGTTTGTTCTAAAAGTAGAATAATGAAATATACTGAATTTCAGTGGTTTTAAAACAGTGGCGTTCCGATGTACAAAGCAACTGATGTGGGTGAAATGGCGCATTTTGATCGAGCTTCTGATTGGCTGAAAGCGAGGCTGAAAGTTAGTATACTTTAGGGACTTTAGATTTTCCTATCACTGTATTTGACTTACCACTTCTCGTCGCTATAACGATCTGGCAAATATATTTTCACTTATTTAACTATCTTTATCGTCTCCTATATTTATTCGCAGATTATATCTTAGTTGACGTAAATATTTGAAATATTTATGCGACCTTACGGAAGTAAAAAAATGTAGATCTCCAGCCTTTATCTGCAGCAGTGAACACGCGTTCACTGTTTACACAGTTCAGTATCCTATATTACCCCAGCACGTGTGTAGAATGATGGCTATTATTCACGCGGATGAAATGGAATCATCCAAGTGAACATAAATATATGTAGACTCCGTTTCATATAAAAAGAAGCCACGTGAAGTTTGCCAACTGTCTTGCGTAGAAATCAGACTCAGTCTTGTTTATCATGTTGCCTCGTAACGACAGTTTCATGACATTGGCGTTACAAACTAAGTATAAATATATTAAAGATACCAAGTATTTCCAAAATATGTTTTATTTAATTTGTTATTTTGTTTTAACCTACAAAATGTGAAAACGTTACGCTACTGATTTGAAGTCGAATGTCAATTTTACAATATGGCGCTGGTTTTGACAACCAGTTCGCGCATACGACTGCAACTTCAAGTGGCTTCTTCTTACGAGTCTACTTAAACATGTCCATTTTGTTCTCTCTTATACGTAAAATTATGACTATATGATAATTTTGACGTTTCAAACGACGCGCTGTCAGAAGCGATTTGCGTATTTAGGAATTTTACGTTTTAAAAGAGACAATTTGATTTATTCATTTTAGCGTGATTTCTGAAAATCATAGAATGTGATTGGCTAACGAGAGTTAATTCTTTTTAAAAATTAAATAGATGAGGCTTTTACTTGATGTAGATCCATAGTAAGTAATGAAATCAAACAATTTTATTTTGTTAAATCCACATTATATTTAAACTTAAAGTGACGCGTTTCGCTAACATAGTAGCTTTTTCAAACGAATCGTCGAAATAAAAAATATAAAACATTATTGTGGTTTGATTCCCAAAAAATAAGAGAACTTACAGAATGTAACAAAAACCATTCAGTTTAGAAATTGTTTCAATAAAAACCATTTAGTTTAGAGTAACAATTGGTCCAAGATTGTTATCACGTGAACTATACCTATATACTAAATAGCGGAATTAATTGTTTGCAATTTCATTAATTTCTTAAAATGCGCGGCGTTTTTGTTGTTCGTTTTAACGGAAAATTGTCGGGATTGAACTTGGCATGTTGTATTTTCTGACCGCTACAAAGATTTTTTTGATTTCTCTATTTTTTAATTAGCCTTGTTTGCGAAACAAAAAATGAGAAATATACCTAATAGAATTAGCTGAGAACTGCAGGTGAACATATAATTACCCGCGTAAAATAAATATTTTAAATTCGTACTTCACAGCACATGCGGTTAATTTGTATGAGCGTATGAGATAGCGGTAAATAGGAGATTATATAGGAGATTATTTAGTAAATCATCTTCACTTTTGCCGGCCATCATAAAATTAATGGACCAATTGCAATAAATCACATGACCAATAGCTGCTGTAGAAGAGATAGCCAGTGGCTGACTATTTAAAATTATTTTGAAAAGTTTTTTATTTAATATGTGGAGACCATATTTCACCTAATTGATTAATTCCATCAAGATGATTAAATTTGGCGTACGATGAGGCTACCTTGTTGATCCGTTGGCTCCGACCCATCGATAAGGAAATACTAAATGCTGTAAGATTTGTCAATTGTCAGTACCAGAGTTTTTTTTATTTGGGGAGGAAAATATATATTTATATAATTTAAGTTTGTTCAACATACGGATTTAATTTGTAATATTACAGATGTTCAATTTTTGAAAAGACTATTGATATAGTTTTACCGTGAGAGTTTATGTCACTGTGTATTAAAAATTATAAGAAATAGAAATAAAAAAAAATAAAAAAACCCATAATGTTTAAACAAAGTGTCTCATTTAAATTATTCATTGATTTTATACGACGGCAAATTCAAGAAGTAATCAAAATTTTAGGCTTCATTAGATTCAATTATTCATTTATTTATTTTCAGAATGAATGTTTTGAAAGGTAAATCAATAGTAACAAATTTTAATTACCTTTTATATCGTATTTCAATGACATTCAGAAATTATTAAACAATGAAATAATACGTAAATTATTGGGAAAGTAGAGCATCAATTTTAAACATGAATTTTGGAAAAAATTGAGGCTACAAAAAAGCAGCGACCTTTTAAAACTTGGGGAAAAAAACGTAGCAATTTCAATGTGGGAATTGACAGCTAGAATGTATAATATAGATACTTCAAGCGCCAAACTTGATGGCGAGCGATCGCGCAGGTATAGACTCTCCCAACTAAATTACTATTGGTTTACGATAAGCCCCTTGCCGGTCAGTGTCGTACCTATACCACAAAAATTATTCAGACAAAGCCAATCGCCAGAATTGGTAAATTGTAGGACAACTAATGATTTACATCTGTTCAGAGCATTTATGTCTTGCAAGAGCTGTAGTGGAAGGTAACATTGAAAATGAGTTTGTGCGCATGGGGGCGGGCTCGCCATCACGTTTGGCGCTTGCTGTAGATTCATTTAATTATACAAGGGATATGGGAGTTGTTTAACATTAGAAGCGAAATCGTTCCATTTTTGTGACAGTGAAATTTTTCGACTTTTCATAATTTATTGTATTTATCAAAGGTAAAGAATATTATTTATGCAATATTTGCGATTCTGATAACAAATAGTTTGGAGATTTTTTTTTTATTTAAAAAAAACATTTATTTACCCCGCATCAACTTCTATAAGTTATTAGCGGGGGAGACAATACAATTTTCTAGTAATAGTTACAATTTTACAATTTCATTGTATAAGAATAAAAGGTATAAATAATTATAGCAGTTTTTCTAAATTTTTGATTTTAGTTTAATGTCTTTTAGATAGCCAAGAACTTCATTTTCATTTGATGAAAGTATACTTTTTAGGTTGGATCTTAATTTGTAAGTTTTTCTTGCTGTGGACATTCCAGTAAGATGTGTTTCACTGTGATCACTGTGATCACTAGCAATTAAGGAGTCTGTACATATTAGACTCTGTTTATTTACATGACGGGAGAAATATAGTAGATCTTTTTATCATTTCATTTTTGTTCCCAAAACTATTATAATTTCATGTTTGTTCCCAAAATTATTATAATTTCTATCAAATATCTAAACAGAATCCCACAACAAAACAAAGCCAAAATTTAAGAAATAAGTGGGTAAAATCGAAATTCTATCATATTCGTAAGCTAAGGGATCGAAATTGAGTTAAAAGGTCAAAATTTTTATATGAATGTAACAATCTGTTTTAAAACACTGTTAGTTTGTTAATTAACTATTCTTATAAAGAGGTGTTCGTTTTCCAAATCAATAAATCAAATGGTTTTCAAAATATAGTTGTATTTTGTGGGGTATGTTCGGCTTACATCATTAAATGAGAATTTTTTTTTTCTACCAATTAAGCTGTTGTCGGGTGCTGTCAATTTATTTGTCATGCTGGCAGTTAATTGGAAAAATCAGAGAGCACGGTACAGTACTACGAGTGACGAAAACACACCTTATAATGTGTTGAAATTTGAATACCTATAATACTCCATTCCCCTTTTTTTGGGGAATACTAAATATCGTAAGGTATATATTTTTAGACGTAGATTTACTTCCAGCTCTTTTTCATTTTTCTATAATTTACATATAAAATGTATGCAACAAAAATTTTCTGGATTTGGGCACTGTGTTATTTATAAGATGCGACATGGGAATTCCAGTACAAAACTGTCAAACGTGAGCTAACTTTTTTACCAAATTGCGTTCATAAAAAATAATAACAGATTTGGAAAGGTCGTTGAAAAATAAGTTCAAATGCACTTCTAATTTTCTTAAATTCTTTCTGGTTTAATAAAAAAATGGATAGATATGTTTAAAAAGGTCGAACTCCATTTTCATACCACTTTCCAAGTCTTACAAGTGCTTAGGACATAGCCAGCAGGTTAGAGACACGGGAATTTAAAAAAATAAGCCTGAAGTAGGGCGGTACGATTCGCCGCTGGGTTGAAATTTTTTTCTTTTTGTTTTCAGTTCTTTTTCACAATTTTTGTCTAAAAAAGTAGAAGCTGAAGCGATTTTAGACAGATTTTCCATTATTTACAGGATCTGATTTTTGTAATTCCTTTTTCCGATGAATAGCAGTTGTTTTACCAATAATAGGGTACAAGCATAAATTTTGCTATTGGTGGGAGTTGACGCTTTATCAGGTCTCCTAACACCTTGCATGTCTATTTTTCCAAAAAAATATGAACTTTACTTTTAAAACGACTTTAAAAATCATAAAATTTGAAAGTCCGCCAAAACGCGCTTCACGTCATAAAGATGGCTGCCCCATCCGTTGACGTCACTCCATTTGTTTACGTTCTTATTCGTGTATCACGCTCTGAGTTTTTGTGACTTAATTTGTTTCTGATAGCTTTGAAAATGGATAACACCGGAAAAAA
>CAJUYG010000126.1:369062-394701 GCA_910591675.1 Galerucella calmariensis
AGGAGTGAAATTTGGTGGTTTCTAAATATGGTTGGTATATTATATTACATATAATACATAGTTTAAATCGTACTCACGATAATGCTTCAACTCCTCTTATTTCCTCTGCATTAAAGCAGCTGTTTGACTTCATAAATTCAAGCAGCATAAATGAGTCTACTCTGGGCAAGTTATCAGTTTGTACTTTCACAAAACCTTCGCTTGCCATATCTTCAACCACAAAATATGAAAGAATCTTCACTGAACAATGAACTAGTAAATAAAATATTTTCTTCTAAAATTCTCAAAATATCCTCGGAAATATCGAATATTTATGTCCACTTTCCACTTTACGTTGACTTTTAGAAATAAAAAAGTACACACAAACACGTTATGGTCTCAAACAAACATATGAATGATATTTTTACGTCGATGAAGCAATTAATAGTTAATTAAAATACAATATAAACATTAAACTACACAGAACCTAATGCAATACCGGCCATATTGACAAAAGTAAACAAATGGTATGACATCACGTATCATCGGTAGCGTTCGGAAATCCTCGGGTGGTGGTCGGAAAGTTCATTAAAATTTGAATTTTATTTTAAAATTTGGAAGCAATCCAAAGGAAACTGGTTTATTTCCTATTATTAGTTATTTTTGATTTCAACTTCACTATTACAAATTAATATCTAAGCAAAATTTGAAATATGCGTGTACTCTATTATAATAATGGATATTTTTGAAACTTTTGTAAACTTATGTATTCTTCCAGCAGCTCCATGATTTGACCCATTATTTTCCTGTTTCAGTTACATGCATATGTTTTGTATCATTTTTGCGTGGATCGCGACTAGAGCATACCAAATTTCTTTCTGTATTTAGTCCCAAATCACTACTCTCCACGTTCAGTCAATGTGGACTAGCAATTGAAGTAATTTTGGCATATGCCAATCGAAAGCTACATTGCACCAATGAGAATCAATGATTCGCAAGTGGGTAGGTCAAGACTCGAAATGATTTACGGCTTTTCCAAGAAAAAATTTTGTTAAAATCGAAAAGCCAATTACCGAAAAAAATATGATTAGAAAAAATCATCAGTTTCCTTTTAATACGATTTCATTAGAAAAACAACGTTAACTAACAAAATATTTGTGATATTACATACCAATAAATTATGTTGACTTACCTTTTATCTAGGTCTAGACGATTTTTTAGTTTATAAATCCCTTTTTAAAAGAAAACAAATAAGTTCAAGTCCACCATACAAACACATAATAAATAATATTCAGTCGGCGATTCAATTTAAAAACATATGGCATTACTAGCACAATAATTATAAAAAAACGCGATAATTCACAATACCCGAATAATAACATTCTATCTATTGTCGATGTTATTCTCTTTTGACCCTATTATAATATAAAACGATCGGTTGGAATATACTGATACGATTACCGATAACTAGATAGTACCAGTTTTTGCATAGACAGGTGATAATAGTTTTTGCTTAAAAATTTGTTTACAGCGAACAATCTACCTACATTTTAAATCAATTCGGGTTCAATTTATTCGTATAAGAATGTAAAAAAATTAAGTAAAATAGTAGGTGGAAATTGTGATACATTTGTACGGGTATGGTCTGTAAGGATCATATATTTAAATGTCATTTTTATTTTTTTATAAAATATTTTCATTTAATGTGAATATTTTTATGAATTTTTAATATTAAATCGTTATTCACACGGTTTCAGAACTTGTCAGTAGGACATTGATAATCATTCAAAAAAAAAGATTTCGAAAGCTTGTTCTGTTGCCTATAAGCAACAAGCTTGAGAAAGATGTTAAACAAAATTTTGAGCATTTATCAACACTGGCGGATCTGAGGGGGGGGGCATGGCCCCCCCTTGATATTGGTTCAACAACCAGAGTCTGGATATTTATGTTATTGTTCACTAGTTTCAGTTGTTTTCAGTATATTTTCAAACAGTGACCAAAGACATATCTTTCTGAACAATAATTTTATCAAGTTTTTGTTCCAGTTGTTTTATTTTGAGAGTTTATTATTTATTAGAATTGTGGAATTTTGTTTTTGCTTGCTTCGCCATATTTTGTTCAATCTTATTTATATTATTGTTCACTGGTTTCAGTGGTTTCAAATAAAGAAAATATAATATATTTATATATAATTCATTTCTATGGATTTTATTACTTAGGTTACAAATTTCCATTAACTCATGGCCTTCCCTTGAAAAACTCTCTAGATCCGCCAGTGTTTATCAATGCTCGAGGGTTCATTCATTCATACGTTTGGTTTGGGCACAACAGCCCAGGAACTTGAAACTGAATCCTTGTATCATTACCCATGTTATCTACCTACTTCCATTCCAGAAGATTCGTGTCTTCTATATAGGCCACCAGTTTGTCTGGAGGGATCTTCAGTAGTTGTGATGGTTGTATTATTTCCACTCCAAAGTGCTTCCGTCTGAGTCCTTGTAAGTTCTCACAGAAGCAGTAGGTGTTTCATCGTAAAGTTCACATTTTCTGCACATAGGTTCACTAACTTTGCCCATTCTGTGCAGATGCTTCCTCATGGTACAGTGTCCAGTTACCAGGTCGGTCACTGTCTTCAAATTTCTCTTACCTAGTTTCAACAGCCTGGAGAAGAGTCTCTTGTCCAACTTATTCAGTAAACTCTTAGTATGGAGGTGTCCTTGTGTCAGCCTCTATTTGAGTTGATGTTCCTTAACTAGCTAGTTCCCGACTTACCCTCTTACGTAATCCTTTGCTTCTTTAGAACCTTCTTTAGCTAGCTGGTCCGTCATTTCATTCCCCGCAGTCCCCTCATGTACCGGCACCCATATTAGAGACACTTTGTTGTCTCTTGCGAGGGTTACTCGAATAGAATTATAAAAAAAATACAGAGCAAAAACAATTTATCTAAAGTTGCAATCAAGAAAGGAATAATTAGAAAGTTAAATGAAGATACAGACGTATTTCTATAATTGATAAAGTTGTAGCTTCCCCACCTCGCCAAATTAATTCTACCTCGGCTATGTGATATCATTTCCGTTGCAGCCCTTCGGGGTGTTTTCTATTCATAAATTTATCATTTTGGTTATTTCTGTTGAACTTAATGCTACTGAAATTTTCTTTTACAGGGATCCGATTGCATTTTTGGTCGTATATAACCGGGGGTAGCTCGCGCTTGTTGAAATACAACACTTCTGAATGGGTCAATAATAAACTTCCATTTCCTTATAATATTTTCCTTTTAAACGCTTCCTGGTAATGAAACTTGGATTAAATTATGTAACATATATAAAACATCTACTTTATTAATATATTTATTTCCAATTAAATAGTTCTTCACATAAAATCGAGGACCAAACACTTAGCCAAAGAAACCGGTATTAAGATGAAAAAAAAAACATCCTGGCTCGTGACTACCTTATACAAATCAAAGATAAAAAAAACAAGAGAATCGACTCTCCAAGCACATCGGTGCATTGAACAAAAAACCCGTTTCTTCCATCCCATCTTGAGACATTGCACAAGTACCCCTGACCATAAAGGAAACGAGAACTATTATTATTATACGTATACGTATGCGATAGGTCATGGATTGAAATAATAGATCGTAGAATACAAAATGTTGCTGAAATATTACTTAGTTCACAAAAGTGATAATTAGGATGGAACTGGTTAATTTTAAATTTTATACAGAATATTTAGTTGCTTATACAGGGTGTTTTCAAATGACACTCACAACGTTCGCATGTAGATACCTCTCGTAAAATTGGACAAAATGATATAAGGATTGAGGGGTCCAGCACATTTACTTTTCGAAATACAGGGGGTTAAAGTTTCAAAAAAATTAAACGCTCACAAAAAAAACATTTAATCCGTAACATAAACATTTGATAAACAGAAATTGTAATTTTTTGAAACGCAATCTACGAATCCTAACGCTTGTAAGATTATTTTCTAGAGGGCGTAACATAAGCCACATTTAGACTTTTTTGCTGTTACGGCATATGGCTAATCAAAGGAAAAAGTCGGCACACGTGCTTCTATAATTGATTTTGGATGAACTTTATATATTCGCATCTTTTTCTATGAACTTCTTCTCAAGTAATTACTTTTTTAAATTGGTGCATTTTTCTACTGAGGATATTATAGAACGTACGCCATGAGCCAATCCCAATAAACGATAAGGTGACAGTTTAATTATACCGCCTTTTTAATAATATAAATGTAGTAGCTAGTACTAGATCCACTAGTATTCCTATTTTCCTTGTATCTTTGCTTAGAAAATAGATGTTAGGTTTGTAATTATAATTCCGGATGAAGGCTCAGAAAGTTTTGAAAGAGGAACAGGTCTGAACTGACTTACGATAAACGAACTGAAAAGTAACCTGATGAGACTCGGAAACCAGACAACAAATGACAAAATTAGCTTAGAAACCCAAAAAGCAATCATCAAATTTGAATATGTGAAATAGTTTATATATCTAGGAGCCCTGTTAAGGGGCATCTACCAAATTCGACCTTGCACAATTATGCTTTGTATATTTTTTTGTTTCCCTACGTCCTCACGTTCAAGTTCACATAACGAAAATTTTATTAGAAATATGAAAGCTCCGCAACATGTAGGTAGCCAAGCGGTCCAAGCGGATTTTGGTTCACGTACTACTCTATAAGCTTCGTCAGTACTGAACTGGGAGACCGCCGAGCGTTGTATCAACAATGGAACGGCACGCGACTACCGAAGCAGAGAGACAATGTCAGTCATAGAAAGATAGAAAAGCAAGAGATGGATTTTTATCCGATATTTTAGTGGTAGCAACCGAATTTCAATAAGGAATTGTACGGTCATAAGGATTTTGAGGATTCTGAGATTTTTAAATAGTATTCATAAAGCTTCAAATTAGACTTCTTATCAATTAGTTTTTCCATTTAATCCATATTTAATTCTTTACAAGGGCTCAAACTTTGCTTAATATGTGTAATTACCTGATGATTCGTATTTTTTTCAACAAAATTTGGTTAGCATTTTAAAGTTTTTATTCGATGAGAGTTCAACATTAATCTACATGATATATTTTTTTCTTAATTTTCAATACATCCATTACCTCAAAATTCTTTGCCAAAAATACTTCGATATTTTGTCAAATCGCTGCCGATAGATTCCCCTTAAATAGTGATTGTAGTGAAGAAAAGGAAATTAATCATAGAATCATGAAAGCTAACAAAAGTGCAGGAGCAATAAATCACCTAGTCCGGTCGAAGCATCGGTCAAAGAAATCAAAACTAAGATTGTACAATACTATATTGAAGCCTACGATATTGTATAATTGTGAGACATGGGTTTTACACAAAAAACAAAGAGAGAGTATAATTAGATGGGAAAGGAAAATGTTAAGAAGAATTCTGGGAGGAAAAAAAGTAGGAAGTATATGAGGACTAACGAAGAATTATATAACATATATCGTGAACCCAAAATAGATGCAACTATTACATCAAGAAGACTTCAGGTTAGGGCACATAGAAAGGATGGAAGGAGGAAGAATAGTGAAACAAATGCATGGAGAGTTCCGGAAGGCAAGAAGAAAAGAGGCAGACCAAGGAAAAGATGGAGGGAGGTGGTACTAGAAGACCTGAAAGAAAAGAATCTGAATGGATGGAGAGAAAAGGCAAAAGATAGAAAAGTATGGAGAGGAATTACAAACCTATGTGCCTAAAAGGCCTGTTAAACCAGTTCAGGTATAGTTGACGTAAGATTTTTAGTGCAGCTATCTAATCGTACATCCTCTTCAAGTTATGCTGCGGAGCTAAACTCTATTATACGGTATCGTATCGTATTACATTCAAACAAAAAGCCGACAACTTCAAGTTCGCACAATATCTCTTACGTCAAGTATACTATTCGCATGTGCATTATGACAGGTTGCGTTCGGGGTTAATGCAATTCTGAATTTTTAAATAATAGTTCGGTGTTCGCGGGTCTCTGATTTTGGTAAGGACTGCTCATGCGCAATTGATGGATATATCAGTTGTTTCCTTTTTTATTCACCTATGATTGTTCAACTTGTTTCTAGTTTAGTTTTTAACGTTGTAAGCAAATATTGACTCAAACTTAGCTGTCCAGTCCAAGTGTAGTTGTAGTGCAAGGTAAATTTATATTACCTATTGAATTCATCTTGTTTTTCATTTATGTTTTTGTTTAGGCTGAGAGGAGATCTATGGTCCTAAGACCGTTCGCTTTAGTTAGTTCCGAACTGGTTCGGATTATAACCTGCGAACATAGCTATTGAGATGTAGTTTTTAGCTTTTTTTGAAATTCCATCCTCTTTCAAGTACCTACATGGTTCAAGGCTCATCAATGCCATTCGTTGGTCCGCAACCTAGAGTTTAGAGAACCACAAAAGATCTGAAAAGGTCGCAATGGAATAGGCCAAAAGCCACCCCACAAAATATATCTATTTATACCTAAATGATTCAAAAATATAGTATCGCATTTGAAGATCCCCTCGAAGATCCCCAAAAACAAAGCAATTGTTCAATCACTGCCACATAACGAATATTGGAATAAAACAATGATATAATATTTTATTAGGCATTGAATTCCCATTAAAATGATACTAAGTTTGACAAAATCCATAAAGCTGAACAAAAGTTACGACAGTTTTATTGAATCAGCGCTCCCACTCACCCCTACCAGTTATTTTACAAGATAGATAATGAAGTACTGTAGCAGTTTCTCGTTTAAGATACTTTTTTTATCTAAGCTGTAAGATAAATAGTTTCTGAGATACAGGGGGTTTTATCACTCTTAATCAGATACCCCTTACATAATATATCTAATTAATAGTTACATAATTAACATGTATTATATTATTTATTATTGTTTTATTTTATTTAAAGTTAAATAAAACATTCCTTATACTTTGTATCTCAAGGTTATTTTTTTTTTCAACATTTATATATGTTTAATAATAATAAAAAACAGCAACAAGAATCAATATATTCGTACCAAACGTTCTAGCCACACAAAATTTTAATTACAATCAATTTAAACAAATAATACAGTTATACAGGGTGGTCGGTAAGTAATGGTCCAAAGTGAAGATTCTTCGTCTGAAAATATTACAATCTGACGCAACTTCTTTTAATAAAATATCGATGATAAGAATGATACAGGGTGGCAAATTTGAAATGCCAATAATATTTTTTCTCGGTAAATTGGAAGATTTGGATATACAAAAATTTGAAGGGTTTTAGGGCCTGGGAAATCATAATATGTTATCCATTTCGAGATGTATTTTCTAGAGGGAGCCACAAGAGCTATGTTGTTGGTGTAACTGGGCGATTAACTTATTTATCGTTCACGGCATCTCTCTATTTATTGAAAAGAATTAGAACTACATCATTTTTTCGACAAAAAGGTATACCTATCATCAGTCTCAAAAGTTACTTGTTTTAAAGATATTCGCATTTTTAAGCCCCCCTTCATAATTTCCATTTCATTCATTAGCACAAAAATAATAATGTTAGTAGGTGCTGATGTCAGCAAATTTATTATCAGCTTTAATATAGCAAGAGCAATGATAATTTGCAATAATTATGAAGAGGGGGTTTAAATATGCGAATATCTCGAAAACCAGAGACTTCTGAGACTAATGATAAGTATACCTTTTTGTCGCAAAAATGATGCAGTTTTAATATTTTCCAATAAATAGAGGGATACCGTTAATGATAAATAAGTTAATCGCCAACAACATAGCTTTTGTGGCGTCCTACAGAAAATACATCGAAATAAATAACATATAACACAATAAGGGAAATCACAAGTGAAGGAAATAGAATGGGATTAGAAATAAATGCAGATAAAACAAAAATAATGATTTTTGGTAAAATAAATCAAACCAATGCAATAAAGATCGGAGATTTCGAATTTGAAAAAGTGGAGAAATTCAAATACTTAGGTGTCACAGTAACAAGCACTGGAAACAGGAAAAAGGAAATAGAAGAAAAAATCATTAATGCAAATAGGGCTTACCATGCCAATAAAAAACTTTTAAAAAGCAAATTACTCTCAAGACAAACCAAAATCAATATTTATAAAGTGCTAATAAGACCCGTCATGCTGAAACAATGACACTGACTAAAAAGGAAGAAGACTTGAGAATAATAGAAAGAAAGATAATGAGAACAATATTGGGACCTATCAAATTGAGAGATAACGAGTACAGACAAATAATGAACTATGAAATTGAGCAAGAACTGGATGGAGAGGACATAGTAAGGAAAATGAAAAGACAAAGAATGAAATGGCTGGCATACATATATAGAGCAGAAGAACAAGAAATAACACTGCAAATGACACAATGGGATCCTGGGGGAAGAAAACGTAGGGGTAGACCTAGAATAAAATGGCTGGAACAGGTGAAGGAAGATATGACAAGAGCCGGAATTGGAGGATGGAAGGACAAAGTTAAGGATAGGAAACTATGGAGAACATTGACAGAGAAACTCTAAAAGGAAGAACGGGGATTGATCCACCACAAAAAAATGGATCTAGAAAGCGTGAAGCGGCGAAACCCCAGCAGGGGTATCAAGCCATTATATATTATGATTTCCCAGGCCCTAAGACCCCTATCTTCAAATTTTCACGTTTGTATATCAAAAATCTTCCAATTTACCGAAAAAGAACATTTTTGACATTTCAACTTTGCCCACCAATATTTTATTAAAAGAAGTTGCGTCAGTTTTTAGGCGAAGAAACTTCCATTTCACTTTGATCCATTACTTACCGACCACCCTGTATATTAATAACAATAAAAATTTTCTTCATCAACCAACTAAAAATTATAATTGCATTATTTGCATTACATGTTAAAAAACATTGTATACATATAAATACTATAGGTACTCTAAATAAGTTCTTATTTTCTGTTTATTTATTTCGCTCAACATTATTTTATAAATAAACTTACGTCTAATGCCCCAATCCATCATCTTTCACTTCACATCTTCCTTATAGTAATGAGACAGTTATTTTGTCGATTAAATCACAATCCAACATAAATTTCACGAAGAAATTCTCAAAATTAACCATGTTGGTCGATTTTCTGTTGCTACCCGTCACACACACACTCACGGACAAGACAAGTGAAGAACGTAAACAAATGCAATGCCGCGGAACGTCGAGAAGAAGAATACGTAGTAGACTCACCTTTGTAACGAGCATAGAACGACGACACCACGCGAGATTCGTAACGTAACGTGCGCACCGGCCCGACAACGTGCCAGCAGTATCGGCGTAACGGTCGACGATCAACGAAAGTAGTTTTCGTTGGTTTCGGATGAGATGAGAAGTTGCGCACGCAATGAGAATTATTATTATTATTATACAGAGAGGAGAGACTTGGCTAGTCTAGAAGGCATACTTCATTCTTTAACTCTTTTCAACTAGACTAGAATTTATGAAGTATATTTTGCTTATTCTCTCTTTTTCTCTTATTTCTCCGAACAATGAACATACTAGAGTAAACAGACCTACTATCTGATGCCAACATAAACAATGTCAAACATTATTTATTTATTTATGCTGGAATCTACACATTTTGTTAATTTGATTTTCGGGTGGAGGTGAAGATGTCGCTGTTATCACAGCTTTAATATTTCCTTTAATAAAGGATATGTATTCATTGAGATTTCTGTATCGTCTTCAATCCGGGATTAAGCTCACAGACTTCTCGGACCGAGAATATCTACCTTGTACTGATGAGACACAAATACGCCGACGACAATTTTACAGGAAACTGTAATAATCTATTAGCAAATTTTTTGTCGATTCCATTCTTTCATTTCGTCTTTCCCAGAGCACATAGTTGGACAATTGTCAAGCTGAACATTACTGAAGATTATTGAGAATGTTTGAAACAATCTGCGTGGTAGTGGCGTGGCGCCACACCATCAGAAGCTTACACTAGTGACTAGGCAAACGGAAGTAAAGAAGTGCAGCTGTATGCAACTTCATTCGACTTTAGAGAAGTACACAAGACATGGAACAGTGAAAGTATCTCCTAGGTATAGTGGACGTAATATTTTTAATGCTCTATCTAATCGTATATTCCCCTCAAGTTATATTGCGGACTATGACGGTATCGTATCGAATTAGGGTCGAACAATTATCTAACTAATCAGTAGAGTTAATGAAGACGGACAAGCCTGACTATGCGAAAACAGTAGAGCCTCGACAAATCTATTTTGCCCTTTTCAATATCATTTGGTTCTTATATCTCTTTCTTCAATTCATTAATTGCCCTCATTTTTTCTAAAATCTAAGTAAGGGAGCGTCCATTAATTACGTGAGGTGTTCTAGGGGGGGGGGGGGATCAAGCTAAATCTTTCTAAATCTCACTTTGGGGGGGGGTCTTGGCAAATATCACGTAATTATTTTTCTTGCAGGAAACGGTGTAAAATTGAGTGAAAAATTATTTTCTAGAATAATTTCAAATACTATACTGGATTTGAAATTGGTTGATAGTAATAAATCATTTTTAGCAGCCGATTCCATAGGCGCACCTACCTGACGTGCCGGTTTGAACCCTATTTACTTATCCGAATAATTTAGTAATCATTATTGTCATAACAGGTAAAAATAATTATGCCGAGAATTCCGGGAACAATTAATACACAATGTTACTTCAGGTTGTTACGAAAAAGGTAGGTAGGTAGGTAGGTACCTCTACTTATTGGTATAAAACTGTGAGTCATTTTAAGAGCGAACAAACCCAATGCGAGTATTCTAGGACACACATTTGGGTAATTTTTGAAAATGGAGAGTCTTTCAGGATTTATTCCAGTTAAGCGAGCTGCGAAATCAGCGCTAAGCATTAGTGAAAAGATTATTGTGCTTAATGTATTTAATGCACTTAGATATCAAAAAAGTGCAATAAGTATCGATTCTACAGTGGAACTTTGTTCAAAGATGACAGGTGTTGGAAAAGCAACCATCTACAGGCTGATGCGGGAAGAAAAGACAGGAACCGTGACGCCACCAAAACCATCTCCAGGAAGGCGAACAATACCGATCGATGAGGACGAAAAGGCCATCATAAGACGAAAGGTGCATTCATTCTATTTCAATAAGGAGATCCCTACTTTGGATAGAGTTTTAGGGGCAGTAAAAGAAGACTTTCCTGCAATCAAGAGAGATAAACTATGGAAAGTTCTAAGAGAAATGAATTTTAGATGGGAAAAACATAGTCGGAAGCCTCATTTGCTCGAAAAAGATGAAATAGTGTGTTGGAGACGTAATTATTTGAGAAAAATAAGACAATTTCGCAATGAACACAAACCAATTTTCTATTTGGACGAAACATGGCTGAACGAAGGCTACACAGTTGGAAAAATATGGACAGACAAAAATGTGACTTCTCACCGGCAAGCATTTTTAGACGGTCTATCAACAGGAATAAATCCGCCCTCTGGAAAAGGAAAACGATTAATTATAACTCACATCGGTAGCTCCAATGGCTTTTTAGAAGGTGGACTATTACCATTCCAATGAGTTCGTACAGGCGATTACCACGAGGATATGAATGCTGATGTTTTTGAGGAGTATTTCGAACAAATGATAGTCTTTGCTAGTCTTCAATAAAAGTAATAGAGCAAGTTTTTTTTTCAATAATCCAACATGTTTACAGTCCAAATAGAAGTTTTGAAGAATCTCGCGTTAGATTACGGGAGGAGGCAGTAAGTTGAGGATAATCTTACGATATCTCTTCAAGGGGGGGTCGAAAAATCCTCAAAAACGCCTCACGTAATTAATGGGCGCCCCCTGACAGGTATATTTGAAAATTTCTAAAAAATACAAATTTGAATTGAAATTTTACTAATAATGTTTCTCAAGTATTCTGGGATTTTCTTAATTTGCCATCTTCTAAGGTTGCTGTCTCAGACAGGTACGTACCCAGCTTGCCTTCCCTTTGCACCGGCACTGCGAATTTAAAAATCCACGTCTTATCGAAAATCTTTGGTTTATACAGGGTGTTTTCAAATGACACTTACAACGTTTGCATGTAGATACCTCTCGTAAAATTGGACAAAATGATATAAGGATTAAGGGGTCCAGAAGATTTACTTTTCGAAATACAGGGTGTTAAAGTTTTAAAAAATTAAATGTTTCAACTCGATAACTTTAAAATGGATGAATAAATTGATTTGACATTTGGCAGGTTGTTTTTAAATGTAAAAGGTCATCTTTTGATGGAAAAATATTTTTCAATTTTTGATCCAGTGGTGTACATTTGGAAGAATATTTCTCCTTTCCCCTTCCATTTATTACGCCACTGACATTTGCAGCAATTTTTATTCAATTTTGTATTCCTCGAAGGTTTTCAGGTGAAAAACGAATAACCTTTACATATCAAAAAATGTGTAGTTTTCAAGATATTTAATGATTTCATGAAGTCTGCAAGATCACTTTTTAATAATTAATTAAAAAAATATATTTTTTCTCCAATTGGCAGCAAATATTAATTTTGCTGACACATATCAATCAGCAAAGTATTACTTTTCCTGCCATGCAGCAAAGTGGGTACTTTTCTGCCTAGGCAGCAAAGTGATTATACTCAATTGGAATAAAACATTTGACGTAAACATTTATTAGCAATTAGTACATAACACTTTTAAGAAGAATTTAAAAACATATGTTTAGTTGTTATTAACATTGATGGTAAAATTACTACAATTTTGAACGAATAGGCCACCTTTTCTTTCCTCAGATAATTTGCAAATACAATATCCTCCTATATCATTATAAACAATCGGAGAAAAAACTTTATGTTCAACTCGGCAGCAAAGTAGATTGACTGCCTTAGCTGAATTCCTAGCCTCGCTACGATCGGCTATGAATTCAGCCTCGGCAGTCAATCTACTACTTTGCTGCCTTGTTAAACAAATAACTATTTCTTGTATTTTTTCAATAATTACCAAACTACTAATGGTTGGAATATGTAACAATATATTCATCCATTTTAAAGTTATCGAGTTCAAACATTTAATTTTTTGAAACTTCAACACCCTGTATTTCGAAAAGTAAATGTGCTGGACCCCTTAATCCTTACATCATTTTGTTTAATTTTACGAGAGGTATCTACATGCGTGTCATTTGAATACACCCTGTATAAGGTAATTAAACTTTTTTATCAGTGAAAATTACCTCCCTTGGCATCTCTCCAGTCAGATATCTTTTTACAACTCTCGTTATGTAATATACTAATTAAATAGACTACCAAATTTTCTTCGAGAATGAAAAGAAGTAAAATAATTATACTTTTACGGGCACAGGCACGGGCAGTAATAATTTGATGAGTTTGTTAAATTAGAGGGACCGTAATTTCATAGGTAAATTTCACGCACATCAATACAATTTTCAGGTATAGGTACCTAAAAATTAAAAAAAAATATTCAAATTTCCATTAAAATTTCTCCCAAAAATGTTTCATAAGTATTTTTGGATTAACTATCTTCTTCATTTGCCGTTTTCTAAGGTTGTCATCCCAGACAAGGACCCAGCTTGCCTTCCCTTTGCATCTGCACTGCTGCTTTCAAAATCCACGTCTTATCCAAAATCTTTGCTTTATAAAATGTAATTCAACTTTTTTATCACTGAAAATTATCTCCCTCGGTATCTCTCCAGTCCGATATCTTTTTACAACTCTCGTTATGTAATACTATTAAATAGACTGCCAAATTTTCTTCGAGAATGAAAGAAATTAAAATTATTATACTTTTACGGGCACAGGCACGGGCAATAATAATTTGATGAGTTTGTTAAATTAGAGGAACCGTAATCTCATAGGTAAATTTCACGCACATCAATAAGTTTTTCAGGTATAGGTATCTAAAAATTTAAAAAAATATTTAAATTTCCATTAAAATTTCACCTAAAAATATTTCTTAAGTATTCTTGGATTAATTATCTTCTTCATTTGACATCTTCTAAGGTTGTCATCCCAGACAAGGACCAAGCTTGCTTTCCCTTTGCACCGGCACTGCAGTTTTCAAAATCCCCGTCTTATCCAAAACGTTGGTTTATATAAGGTAATTCAACTTTTATATCACGGAAAATTATCTCCCTCGGCATCTCTCCAGTCCGATATCTTTTTACATCTCTCGTTATGTAATATACTCGTACTATTAAATATTAAATTTTCTTCAAGAATGAATAAAATTAATCTTTTTTTACTTTTACGGACACAGGCACGGGCAACAATAATTTGATGATTTTGTTAAATTAGAGGGACCGCAATCTCATAGGTAAATTTCACGCACATCAATACAATTTTCAGGTATATGTATCTAAAAATAAAATAAAAAAATTTAAATTTTTATCAAAATTTCACACAAAAATGTTTCATCAGTATTTTTGGATTAATTATCTTTTCCATTTGCCGTTTTCTAAGGTTGCCGTCCCAGGCAGGGACCCACCTTGCCTTCCCTTTGCACGGGAACTGCTGATTTCAAAATTAACGTCTTATCCAAAATATTTGCTTTATAAAATGTAATTCAACTTTTCTATCACTCTCTCTCGACATCTCTCCACTCCGATATCTTTTTACAATTCTCGTTTTGTAATATACTAATTAAATAGACTTCTAAAGTTTCTTCGAAAATGAAAAAAAATAAAATTGTTAATTTTTTACGGGCACAGGTAAATTGGAAAGCAATAATAATATAATAGGATGGTTAAATTAGAGAGACCATAATCTCATCAATAAATTTTTCAGGTAGGTATACCTAAAAATTGAACAAAAATACAAATTTTCATCAAAATTTCAGCTAAAAATGTTTCATAAGTATTCTTGAATTAATTATCTTTTTCATTTACCGTCCCAGACAGGGACCCAGCCCTTTCCTTCCCTTTGCAGCGACACTGCAGCTTTCAAAATTCCCGTCTTATCCAAAACATTGGTTTATATAAGTTAATTCAATTAATGAACTTTTCTATGGCCGAGAATTATCTCCCTTGACATCTCTCCAGTCCGACATGGACAGCGTGACCTTTGAATTCTTTTGTACAAATTAGTTATTGATTTTAATTCAATTATTTTCTTGATGCACTAGTCTAGATTAAAAAATGATTTTGGATTGCTTCCTAAAAATTACAAATTAATTAGAAGGATGGGATGTAAAAAATAAAAAAAGCGAGAGGCGTCCTGGGACATCCGGTAGAAATAAAATTCCTTTTTTGTATAATATAATGATATTAAACATTCTGAACATTACGCCGAACAACAAGCAGAGCCACGAACCGAACGGCAATCAGAACATAGTTTGGACGGGGCTACACAAGCGTTTGCAAATCCTGACCATTCGGCGAACGGTTTGCAGTGTTCACATCAATTATCGGTTATTTTTCGGACATCAAAAAAAAAGCGCGCTGACGTATTTGCAGGTTTGCACGGGTTTATACAAAACGGTAAAACCAAATTTGTTATTAAGCCTCAGTGTTTAATGATATTTTTATAATGGAATGAACAGAAGAAAATGCATGGAACTTATGGAAAGCCAAGCAAACATTTTTGTGCATAAAAATATATTTGCCACAATTTTCTTTTTCCTGCTGCTGCTATAGTTCATATAATACCCTTCTTGGTGTGCGTCATCGATTGTTAATGTCCTTCTAACACATTACGTAGGAAGAGATGGAAAAAGGCAGGTCTGTGATTAATTCTAATCAATATATCACAATAACAAACCGTTTTAATGTATTACAAACGTTAACCCTAATCTTTGACTCACAAAAATTTGATTGGTTGATGTTTAGATTACGCGCAAGCGCGACCTATCAATCGAGAGTTCAAAATACTATAAAGGCGTTACTTTCGTAGCGGCAATGTATTTAGGTCTTTTTCTACTGTCACACTGATAGTTCTCGTCAGGTCTGTACTCTGTTGTTTACGGTCAATTATTATTTATGAAAAGTGAATATTAATCTTATTGTTTTATTTATATGAATAATACAAAAATATGCATGAATACACGGAAAAACATCAGCATTTTGAATGTTCTCAAGTATTTTCAGTAAGAAAAAGAAGCTGGTAATTATTAATATCATGGCCTTTTCGAATTTGGCTGAATACGATCCTGATGATTTCATTTATCAAATTTAAGGTTAGCTATATATTTCAAAATAGCAAATAAAATAAGCGACATGCCGAAAACCCGGATATACGTTTATATTATTTGAATATTTTGACATAGAGTAAACCTTAAATTTGATAAATAAAATCATCAGGATCGTATTCAGCCAAATTAGAAAAGGCTATGCAATTAATAATCACCAGCTTCTTTTTCTAACTGAAAATACTTGAAAACTTACAAAATACTGATGTTTTTTCCGTGTATTCATGTATATTATTTAAATAAATAAATCAATAAGATTAATATTCACTTTTGTGGCTAATGGACACCGTCCAAGACCATCTCTCTCTCACACACACAATATTCACTTTTAAATAATAATTGACCGTAAACAACAAAGTACAGACCTGTCGAGAACTGTCAGTGTGACAGTAGAAAAAGGCGTAAGAAACATTGCCGCTACGAAAGTAACGCCTTCATAGTATTTTAAACTCTCGATTGATAGGCTGCGCTTGCGCGTAATCTAAACATCAACCAATCAAATTTTTGTGAGTCAAAGATTAGGGTTAACGTTTGTAATACATTCAAACGGTTCATTATTGTGATATTTTGATTAGGATTAATCACAGACCTGCCTTTTTTTCCATTTCTTCCTACGTAATGTGTTAGAAAGACATTAACAATCGATGACGCACACCAAGAAGGGTATTATTCCAACCATATACACTTTTTGCACAAACACTCCGTATGCTGTTCGGCTCGTCGAAATGAAAACGGTCGTTCCGTTCGTAATTCTGTTTGTTGTTCTTCTCAATGTTCAGGTCTAGACGAAGCTTAATGGCGTTACCTATCAAGCGAGGCGATGCAATAATTGCTCAAGTTTTTCATTGTTCAAGGATCGGTGCAGAAAGGCGACCAACGTTCTTTTGGCAGACTGTGTCCAGTGTCGCCAAGAGGACCCTTCATCCTCACCAAACGTCTATATTATGAATTTTACAATTAACAAAGGACAACAATTGCAATCTCAATGAAGTGGACGCAGCTACCTGTGAAGTACACATGTAGGTCCAGTGTCAGTTTGACGCTAGTGTTAATCTTTAGTCTGTGTCGTTTACTCAACTAACACGGCACCGGTCCTCAGAGTGAGAGGCGAAAAAGCTCAGTTTCCATCCCTTTGTCTAATGACACTCTGACACTTTTAATCCCCTTTCACATTACCGACACGTACCGCTGGCACGTGCCTGTGCATATCTATTCGTGCAACAACACCCAAAGGAAATATCAAAAGAGCTACATTGGATGCACACCAAATCTTATTTTCCTTATTTGATATAAAACAGAAGGATTTAATTCGAAAGAATTACAGTACATATTTTACATTGGCACCGAAGAAGTCGGTTATGTACACGTTCCTATGTGTCGTTAAAATGATTTACAACATTACTTAGTTAGATGGGTAGATCAGTATTTTATTTCAACGGGGTTTGTTGCACCAAACTCTTCACTTAACACAAGATACACGCACGTCAGATATAGTAAAGGGAGTAGTGTTGATTAGGGCATAGGCGTACGCAGACTTTTTTATTAGGCGGGGCCAAATATCAAATCGGAATCTTTTAATGAAACAACAAAGAGCCGTGCCCGTCGAAACATTGCTTTTGCATATTGCCTCCCTTCAATTTCTCGCAATTCATTTCAAGAATAAAAAATTGCTTCCTCGTATCATTGATAGAACGTTCAAATTTAAAAATTATAAAATTTTTTAATAGATTGATATTTTGAGAAATTAGGGTGGACCGATTATGAGGGGCCCCCCTGCCCCCCACCCCTGTAGGCAAGGCTATGGATTAGGGTGTTTCAAAAAATTCAATTTTTTTTCAAATTCTTCCAGAGGATGTTTAAAAAAAGACCTCGATAACATTTGAGCTCTTAATTTGAAGATTTAGAGGTCGCGGATTGCAGTTTTTTTCCCATTCAAATATTAGGATTTTTCTTTAACTTAACTAACATTAATTATTCAGCAGAGCATTGTGAATGATGCTTTCCATCTTAATGAATTTGATAATGATTAAGATTGTATTTTAATAAAATCCCAAAGCACTTAAAAAGCTTTTTGGACGAAACTTGTCTTTGCTGGACATATTTTATTATATTGTGGCAAAATATTAGTGGTAGGAGCGGATGGGAATGGGAAAATTTCATCGACCGTGGGAAAAAGAGCGACTCCTTTGATGTATACGACAAGCTCCATTAACTACAGAGATGTTATCTCGATAGAATGCTGTAACTGGATCCATTTGTGTCACCAAAAATTATAAACGCATGAGGGACTACTTGAAATTATAGTTCATTATATACTAATATGAGTTTAAGAATATGTGTTTTAACTTTTTATATTAAATATTATATTAAAAATTGGGCATATTTCGTTTTTTCAATAAAATAAGCCAATAGAAAAATATATTTACTTTCAAATTATACAATTCAGATTTATTCAATTTTATTTCATTCTCAGTTCACGTCACTGACTGCCGTGACAACACTGACAACAACAACAAGAAAAGACCCTAAACTCGTCCTGAAACGGTGTTAAGCTACCGACCCGTCACAAAAATAGAAAAAAATCGATGTTCATGATAATGTTTCAATATTGCTTGGATTTTGTATTTTGCAAGGGACACGAAGATTTATTATAGAGTAAGATCCCAGAGCGATAAGACATAACTTATTTTCAAATAGATGAAATGTTAGGTACTCAGTAGCATCTCGTGTGATTTGAACACCTGTGTATTTGTGGAGCTAGCCTAAGGGCACCTGGCCAGGTATCAGGTGAGAAAGGTAACTGAATATAAGAGTTACTTTATTTAAATTTGTATGTCTGATTTTTATATATGTTTTGTAGAATAGTATTTCCATGGACCAAAACTTTTGTGGAAACCACTTTTTTGTCATTATTTATTGAATTGTGCGTTAAGTAAACATAAATTTAAATGTACAGGGTGATTCACGCAAGTATGCCATAGTCGGTGTTGTTTTTTTTAATGAAACACCCTGTATATTTGCATATTTTTGAAATCCTCTTAATGAACCGATTCCAACAAACTAAATAATGTATGGTCAATTATGAATTATACAGGGTGAAATTTTAAAATTAATAATTTATTACACTTGAAATATTGGTACTTTTTTAAATTAGCTAAATATGGATTTATCAAAAATCTAAACTAACTAATTATTAGACGTATTTGTATATTAAACAAAACTTGCTACGCCCATGAATTTTATCATAAATACCTAAAAAATTGCCTAAAAACGCCAATAGACAAAATCGGTAAATAATGTGGATTGTTTTAAATCGGTAAATAATGCAGATTGTTTTCTATTCTGTCAGTCGTTGATGTGTTGACAATTTATACTGAAAAAGTAAAATCTTTGTCAAACACTCTTTCCTTGTCGACATAACAATGAAATATTTAACTGAGACTCACCGAATTGAGATTTTAATGATGATCTGGTACGGGGATAACTGCAGAAGTCAAGTTGAAGTGGCAAACTTATTTAATCACAGGTATCCCGAATTGCCTAATATTTCACAAAGTACTGTGTCTAAAATTCATGCACAATTCAGAGAACTTGGACATGTCAAACCATTGAAAAGAAAACCACGCTTCGTTGAAGATGATGTGAAAGTGGATATTTTGTTAAGTGTCGAAGAGAATCCAACTTCAAGTACACGCCAAATTGCCCGTGAAAATAATGTTAGTCATACAACTGTTCTAAGGTCTTCATAAAGAAAAACTTCATCCATACAAATTAACTTTTGTGCAGGAGTTAACAGTAGACGATACAGATCGTAGAATGGATTTCTGCGAAAGATTGATGAATAAGCTGAACAGAAATGAGATAGTACCATTCTTTTTTCTGACGAATCAACATTCACATTGAATGGAGAGGTAAACCGACAGAACTGTAGATATTGGTCAGCAGAGAATCCTAATTGGATGCGTGAGACACATACTCAGTATAGTTGGAATAATACCCTTCTTGGTGTGCGTCATCGATTGTGACGTATATCCCGGTTTTTGGCATGTCGTTTATTTTATTTGCTATTTTAACAAGTAGCTAACCTTAGATTTGATAAATAAAATCATCTGGATCGTATTCAGCCAAATTGGAGAAGGCAATGCTATTTATAATTACCAGCTTCCTTTTCTAACTGAAAACACTTGAGAACTTTCAAAATACTGATGTTTTTCCGTATATCCATGCATATTTTTGTATTATTTAAATAAATAAAACAATAAGATTAATATTCACTTTTCATAAATAATAATTGCCGTAAACAACAAAGTACAGACCTGTAGAGAACTGTCATTGTGACAGTAGAAAAAGACGTGAGACACATTGTCGCTACGAAAGTAACGCCTTCATAGTATTTTAAAACCTCGATTGATAGGTTAAGCTAGCGCGTAATCTAAAAAGCAACCAATCAAATTTTTGTAAGTAAAAGATTACGGTTAACGTTTGTAATACATTTAAACGGTTCATTATTTTGATATTTTGATTAGGATTAATCACAGACATGCCTTTTTTTCATTTATTCCTACCTAATGTGTTAGAAGGGCATTAACAATCGATGACGCACACCAAGAAGGGTATTATTTCAACCATACCCTCAAAAGGTGAACGTTTGGGCCGGTATCATGAGTGACCATATTATTGGTCCTATATTTATAGATGGAAATTTGACAGCTGAAAAATATTTAAATATGCCTAGAAATGAAGTTATTCCTGCGTTGGCAAACTTATATCCCAACGCAATAGATCCTAGCTTACCGAATGAAAATGTTTGGTTCCAGCAAGACGGGGCAACATCCCATTATGCTATAATGGTAAGAACTTATTTGGATGAAATCTTCCCCAATAAATGGATTGGACGAAGAGGTACTATTGAGTGGCCAGCTAGATCGTCAGACCTTACGCCGTTAGATTTTTTTCTGTGGGGTTATCTCAAGAACAAAGTATATGCAACACAACCAACTAGCATTGTAGACCTCAAAGACAGGATAACTACAGAAATACGGAATATTTCACTTCAAACTTTGAACAAAGGAGACTATGATATTGCCAACAACTAAGTGGAGAACATTTTGAGCATTTATTTTAATGTATTAAAATCAAATACATCAGGTATTTTATGTATATGTTTAATAACTGTAAAAATAAAAATTTCACCCTGTATAATTCATAATTGACCATACATTATTTAGTTTGTTGGAATCGGTTCATTAAGAGGATTTCAAAAATATGCAAATATACAGGGTGTTTCATTATAAAAATAAAAAACCGACTATGGCATACTTGCGTGAATCACCCTGTACATTTACATTTATGTTTACATAACGCACAACTCAATTCAAAAGTTGACGTGTCTCGGCATTTTTTCTAATTTTCTAAAATAACGACAGAATTTTATTCCATAAGTGGTTTCCACACTGTATATGTAAATCCTAAACAAATTGTACGTTGATTTGCCTATATGGATAACAACCAATGTTTGTTCGCTAAACATAAAATCCATTATAATGTTCCAGTCGAAACATCATCTATTATTGAAGAGAATAGAATAGTTTTTCTATACAAAGCAAACGAATGGAATAATCAAAACAATGAAATCGGTCAAACTTTTGGAAATATTGTGAGGTACATTGTTTGTTTGAAAATATTCAATATACGAGGCGTGTTTAAAAAGTAAGTACCGTTTTGAAACATAAAAACAAGTAAATTTTCTCCAAAAATAAATAAATTCACATGAAATACCATACTAGAACTAGACTTTTCTACATAACTCCCATTAATAGGCTAGTTCGTAGAACAGTAAGAGATCGTTACCAGCTGTACAGCGTATTTCGCCATAGTTCGTTCATTCATACCTTTGGGCTGGGTTGGGCTCAACAGCCCAGGCAGTTGAACTGAATCTTTGTACCATTAGCCATGTTATCTACCTACTTCCATTCCAGAAGCTTCGTGTCTTGTATATAGGCCACCAGTTTATCTGGAGGGATCTTCATTAATTGTGATGGTTGTGTTATTTCTACTCCAAAGTACTTCCGTCTGAGTCCTTGTAAGTTCTCACAGAAGCAGGTCGGTAACTGTCTTCCAATTTCTCTTACCAGTTCCAGTAGCCTGGTCGAGAGTTCCTTGTCTAACTTATTCAGTAGACTCTTGGTATGGAGGTGTCCTTGTGTCAGCCTCCCATTTGAGTTGGTGTTCCGTAACTAGCCAGTTCCCGACTCTCCCTCTTATATAATCCACAGTTGTGTATTGACCAAGGCTAAGAGATAGTTTCTTTCTAGGACCACGTATACCAGCCCCAGTGCCATGGTTTGTTTTGGATCCATCGATGAAGTAGAAGATGATTTCTTCAGAATTACCTGGATCAATCACCTGCTCACTGGATGGAAATTCTGAATTAATTGGAATAAATTTTGAAACACCCTGTACATTATTTTTCCATCTATAAAGTAGGTATAAAATTTCTATAAAAAATGTAATTAAATTAATCATCTGCTCATACTGTATCTCTTTATTTTATTTAATATAAATTCGTTGAAGTAAAATAATAAAGAAATAATAAAGAAAATACGAATGAAAATGTCGAATATACCTCGACCATCTCCCTGTAGTTAATTTAGTCACAAGACAGCCTGAAGTGTTACAACAACCTCTAAAGAAAACAATAGAAACTGAAAATGCGGGAGAAGAGGTTCATTCGAGTGTGGATATCGCGACATTCGAACTTCAGTGAACTCATCAGAAGCACAATGTATATAGTCACAACAGAGAAACTACAAAAGAAGGATTATTGTATAAATATGAAAATTTGCTTTTTGGGGATGGGATGGGATCTGGTAGGACCGTGGATTGTTTAACAAAATATATTATATATGATATATTATAATAATTACTTTGTTCTATCTTGTTTAATTTTCGAAATACCGCACAAAATCGTTTAATCTGGGACAACGCCCGTATATGATTAAAGACCAAGTAATTTGAATTTGTTATTTTATCTTGTTCATTTAAGGCCACGGAGAATTATTTTGATAACATCTACAATCATATTCCCAAGAATTGGTCTTTCAAAATTTCGTAGTCATTTTCGTACCTAATCTATAGTGTCAATAATTTCATGAAAAGGAAATTCTCAATTGTAAGACAAGCCCAGCAGCTGAGCTAAGCAGAGTCGACAGCGAGCAGCCGAGTAGGAAGGACGTGTCTTGAGTACTCAGAAGCAAGCGAAGCGGATTTTGAGAAAGCGATCGGACGGAGGTTGATTTTTATCAGCCGAACCGGCGAAAGCTAATCAGAAGACGAAACAGCGTTTTAAACACAAATAGTGTTTCTTAACACATTTTTTTCTATTTATGAAAGTCTTGAAAAATATTTTTATTTTTCAAGTCCGGATTTGATAGATGTTTTGTATGTTTTGGGAAATGTGGAGGACAGGAACTATTGAGATGCCACCAAAAAAGAAGAACGACAGCCGTGTTAGCAGCCAAGCTAGCAGCAGGATAATGAGGACAATGGAAACAACATCGGACAGCGAGGCAACAAGAGCCATGAAGAACGCAGAAAACACAAAGAAAGCTGAAGAAGTCACGAAAATGCTGAGGGCCACGAAAATGCTGAGGGACATGGAAATAAGGAAGACACTCCAAGAAAAAAGGGACCAAGCCAAAAAAGAAGCAGTAGAAGCGAAAAAAGCCGCAGAAGAGATGAAGAAAACCATCCAGCGCATGGAAGAGATGACAGGCCTAAGAAAAGCCATGGAGAATATGGCAAAGGCGAGGCAAGAGAAGAAGAGAAGCCGAAGCCGCTCAGAAAGCGTCCGCAGAAAGACGCAAAGGACAGAATCCCCAAGAAAAGACGAAGACAGTGAAGAAGAGGAGATGGATTTCACGGAAGTGATATTCATCAGGAACATACCAAAAAAAAGAAGCCGTCACCCGGAGGAAAGCCAACGAGGAAGCGATGGACGAGGCCATCCGCGAAAACAAGAAGACGACGATGCAGCACCGTCCACCACCCGTCATTCTGCTCCGTTAGAAAAGAAATCGAAAGACGAAACATAAAGACGAGGTTCATAACAATCCGGGAAAGACTCTGAGTGAAAATATCCTGCAACGGACCAGAGGACTGCAGGAACCTCACAAGGTACCTGAGAGAAGAGAGAAAAGAAGTGGAGTGGTATACGTATATGCCACAAGAAGACAGGATGGCAAGGATCGTCATCCGAGGACTAACGCACTGCGAGTACACCAAGGAAATCAAGGAAGAAATCGAGAGACAAGAGGTAAGTATAAAACGACTAACCCAACTTCATTCCAGATTCGGAGAGAGAAGACCGCTACCCATCTACCTGGTGGAGCTGGAGCCTGGAGAAAAAGGGAAAACCCGGAAAATCCAACACATCCAGAAAGTGAGGATCAGGTGGGAAGAACAAAGAAGAGGAAAAGGGCCGTCACAGTGCTACAACTGCCAAGGCTTCCACCACGGACAGACGACGTGTAACGTAAACACGAAATGCGTGAAGTGCGGAGGACCACACCGATCCAACGACTGTCCACGACCGAAGACCAAGCCGGCCACCTGCGCAAACTGCCAAGGAGAACACCCAGCAAACTACAAAGGATGCCCAAAAGCCCCAAACAACCAGAAGACAAGGACAACAGCAACAGCAGTAAAGAAGACAGGAGTCAGCTACGCCCAAGCCGCAGCTAACAAGAAAACAACGACGACAACAACAAAACAACAGATCCTCGAACAGGTGACAAAGCTATTAGCTCAGCTAATGGCTTAAAGTCGCTTGTAAGAGATCGGAAGAAAAGAAGACACACTCTATAAGGGTGTCTTCAGCCGAAATTGCCGGCTGATGACGCACTTTGTAGAGGCAGCGCAAACACACACAACGGAAGACCGCCGAAGAAAAAACCACCGAGGTTACACGGCCAAAGAGAAGACGGCTCGCCCCCAGCTGCTAGCCCTTTTAGCTAGGGACGAGCTGTACGCCGAAACGCGAACTACGATGATGAGACCCATCGGATAAGATGGGGGGAAGTGGTGGAAGTCCTCCCCGGAGATGTACCTCGCTTAGAGAGGAGCATCCTGGGTGGGACGGGCTCATTTAGGTTGTGTGTGTGTGACAAGCTCTAAAGGCTCCTAGAGAATTTTTTATCATTTAATTTTCACAATTTTCAGTTTTATTCATGTATTTAAAAAAATTCTGTTTTGATAAAAACTATCCAAATATAAATGCTTTGCTTTGAATTTCCCAAAAATAAATAAAACAAAAAAATGAATATATCATATTACAGAAAATACAAAAAAACCTTATTTGAAATAATTTTAGTTTTAAATGAAATATAATATTTAAATGTATATAAAATGGTTTAAATTTTAATTGTATTATTTGAGCCAGTTAATGAGTTATTGT
>CAJUYG010000126.1:402197-415776 GCA_910591675.1 Galerucella calmariensis
AATTCATTGTTTCTTTAAGATTGAAAAAACAGTTATTTTCATAACTAATCATTTAGGCAAATCTGCAGCCTAAGCAGCTGAACAGTAAATGTCAAGAGATGGTAACATCTTTGTTAAGCTATTTTGAACGAGAATGCCGAAATGGGGGCCCACTTAATGCTGTAAGAGACGTAACTAATAGTATTCGCTATTTGTATTCATTATTATTAATATTATTGTTACATATTTAAATGTGAATGATTGAATGCTTTTAATTTAATGTTAGATTAATTAAACTCTATATATATTATTAATCTAACATCAGATTGACTTTTCTAGTTTTCGTTGTGGAGAAAAAAACTACAGCTTGGCAACATTACAATATTTTGTTTCGCAACGTCATCTTCCTTTTAGTGTAAATAAACTATACTAAAAAAACCTGTTTACAATGAAAAGTTTGTGTGGAAAGCATTTATATTTATATAGTTGCTGTTTTTCCTAATAATTTCCAAAATTTTTCTATGATACGTTTTATACGAACTATGACTATTTTAAATTTAACATTTAGCTTCATTGTTCTTAAATTGCCTGTTTTAGCCCGAAATATTTCAAACAGTTTTTCAAATAAAACGTTAAAAATCTGGATGTCTTCACCCAAAAAAGTTACAGTCAAAAAACTACGTTAATGCTAAAAATCAAAAATGGAAAATTGCTAAAAAAGTGCATATATTATTCCTTTGTATTCTATGTCGCTTATTTGGAAGTTCATACACAAATGGCTGCGAAGTTAGTTGCTATATTCAAATGTGATGTGAAATTTTTGAATTGTAAAACTTGGAATCTGTCAAAATTTGAAATATAAACAGTTGGTTCTTTATTTCACCGAGGCTGTATTCGAAATCAGCGGCCAAAATAACCCATTACCTATCAATTTGTGTGAAAATGGATTCAGTATTTCTCTAGTTATACAATTTGTTCAATAATTATTTATTATCAAGCAATCAACAACTTTCTCAAAGTCCATTTTCCACGGTGCGAGTTGACGCTGCAACTCGAAAAAGTTGCATGCAGCTTGGCGTTTTTTTTCGTTGGGCGCGTCGGTCGCATGAATTAGAGCTTGCTCTATTTTCGAGCGAGAAGTCGCTGCGACTTGCTAACTTTTCTGGTGGATTTTGTCGCACCAACCCAAAATTTCTATTGGCTGCTCCACTCTGACATTGCTGCCACTGTCAATCAAGTTGGCAACACGTTACGTTTCCCTTATGCTTGGATGAGTCGCAGCAACAAATTATCGGTATGCTGATTGTACTTTTTCTCACAGCTATTTGCCCCAACAACAAGACGCTGCGATTTGACGCAACGTGGAAAATGAGCTTTACAATTTGAAAAGTTCTATGTCGATCCTAGCATTTTCGAAAATTTTTACTTCATTGATTGGATTATTAAAAGAAAGTGAATTTGTTTTTGCACCTCAATTTAAATAAACCTTCATTGAATGTAGCTTGTGAAATGACTGATACAGTTAACTTTACAAACGTAAGTTCATGATTCATTCATATTTTCAGGTTAATAAACACATATTTGCAGCTCCTACCATACTATAGTAGCACTAATGGATATAATTAAAGTTAATAAAGCACTAATTAAAATTCTCAACATTCCTTGCAAAATATATATAGAGGTTGTTCCCAGCAATTATGAACTTTTACTAATAGATTATAAATTACGCAAAAATTTGTTTTCACTCAGATAAATACGTAAAATTTTGGTTTGACACAAATAATCGTTTCCAAATTATTTGCTTTCAAACTTGGAGTTTTAAAATTGTTTTTATTTTTAATTGCTGTCTTTTGTAGACGAAAAACAAGTAAAGGTCATATAATACCCTTCCTGGTGTGCGTCATCGATTGTTAATGTCTTTCCAACACATTACGTTGGGAGAAATGGAAAAAAGGCAGGTCTGTGATTAATAATAATCAAAATATCACAATAAAGAACCGTTTAAATGTATTACAAACGTTAACCCTAATCTTTGACTTGAAAAATTTTATTTGTTGATGTTTAGAATACGCGCAAGCGCGAACCCTCAATCGGGAGAAATTACATAATTCAAAATGGGATTCAAACGTACCTTTGGTATTGGCAATGTGTCTGACGTCTTTTTCCAATGTCCCACTGACAGTTCTCGTCAGGTCTGTACTTTGTTATTTACGGTCAATTATTATTTATGAAAAGTGAATATTAATCTTATTGTTATATTTATTTAAATAATACGAAAATATGCCTAGATGCACGGAAAAACATCAGCATTTTGAGAATTTGAAAGTATTTTCAGTTAGAATCTCAAAAACCGGATATACGTCACAAACGATGACGCACACCAAGAAGGGTATTATATGAACTATATAAGTATACTTTTGACTTTTGATACGAAGAAATTTTATACAAATCTCAAGGTTTTTGAAATCTTTTAATCTATGATGCACTCTAATAAAGTGGTTCCAACTTTTTAGCAAATCATTTTGTAACTTTATCTATTATCACTTATTAAAATATTTAGATAACAACATTTCTAGTTCAAATATGTAGTCGATTCATTTTCTTTTGTTATCAACTAGATCGTAACAAATCGAATAGTCAGTTATTTGCTCACGTTCATATTATTTGGTCTATTTGCAGACTTTAACTAACCAGCGTGAAGAACCACACCAATTGTTTGCAGAACTACGGAGTTTGATTAGTTTTTGTTCCACTTTCAAAATTATACAATTCTTGGATTCACAAGAAATTTTATGAATATGTAGTTGATATAGTTATCATTTTTTGTTGAAGAAGTGAATAAGTTTGGTTTCAATGATCCAAAAGTTATAGGTTGTCAAAATCTTCAAACAACGATATTTTTTTCAAATTCATACCTCAAATCCTTTTCTATTTTTGCTAGTCGTATCAGTAACTTACAGGCAACTGTCCCTTGTTGACAAGAGGGGCGACAACGCTTGACATGGTGCAATACAATGCAAGATTTCTTTATCAAAAGCATGCGCAGTTTAAGCCCAGCTGATCAGTCTCTGCAATTTGCAATTGCAAGGTTTGGTGTTGACCTTTTGTCACTTTCGCTATCTTCATATTAAATAATAATAAACTTTATACAGAGTGGAAATTCTAGCTGAAACAAATTCTGTACCTTGTGAAATAAAAGTTCATCACAAAATTCCTAAAATTTTTATTTTCAATGGGGCATATCACAAAGAGATTTTGTGATGTCGTTAGGTTGAGTGGCATAAACCTTGCTCTTTAGATATCCTCATAAAAATAATCTAATAGAATTGTATCTGCAATTGAAAAAGCTTTCAAATAAAAAATTCTATTCTTCTATTGGTTGAGTTGACAACGATGTTACAAAAGAGAATTGCATATAATATCAAACAGCATGCAAGATTCATCATTTGCAATATACTGACATTGCACGTTGTATTGCTCCATATCAAGCGGTTAGGTTAGGGAGGTGGTTATAGAGGCAAAGAAAGGGGTTGAGGCCAGAGGAATTCTGAGACATGTGGAAAGGGTAACAGGAGCTAGGGCAGTGGAAGCGGAAAGGGGAACAAAAACCATTAAGATGGTGGGGATAGACCCGTGGATTGAAGATGAAGTGGTGAGAAAGAAAATAAAGGAATTGATTGGAGAAGGGACAAGGGTGATGAGAGTGGTGAAGGAGAGAAACGGGATGAAAATGGCGGTGGTGAAGGTAGAATGGGAGAGAGCGAAAGCCTTACTAGGAAAACAGAAGATTAAGTTGAACTGGAATAGGGTAAGTATTGTAGAGGGGAGGGAGGAGGACAGATGCTTTGAATGTGGAGTGAATGATGACTATGTAAGAGCGTGAAGCACACTGCCAGAGACTGTCGGCAGGCCTTCCTTTGAAGGGTATGTGGGGAAAGAGGACACAAGCCAGGGGAGACAGAATGTAGTAGGGGAAGGAAGGGAGTGGATAAAGAAGGAGAGGGAAAACATGGGAGGTACCCTCTAGACCCCTCAGAGGGGACGAGTCTGGGCAATTAGGAGGAAAGAGAAAGCAGACCACGGGAAGAAAAAATGTAGAGGATGGATGGAGGGTGTTACAGATGAATATAGTGGAGAGCATGAGTAGGAAAGAGAAGTCATGTGAGAGGTAGGAGTGATAAGAGGGAGTAGATGACGGAGAGTGTGTGAGGTACCGCCGCCCGCCTTGAAGTATGCTACGGTAGTGATTCCGAGAGAGTAACGGCGAGCTTGAGGTGGGTTTGGTTGGTAGGCATTCTCTTGGGGATGAGTCCAACACTGCCTGGGTTTGGTTAGGACCCATTCGAACATGAGTTTCCCATCTCAGCCCAAAAAAATATATCGAGAGGCCTTTTAAGAAATCAACGTATCTTTGCAAGAGATTTCACTAGACCTACTCCGTGGTAGTGATGGGACTTTCGACTACTTTATATTACCAGTGGAGTAGTTCTTTAATTTCATTAACTTTTTCAAAACCCTCGTAGATATTAAAAATTATCCATACTCCTACATGACATAAAATAAACAATGTCAGACATTTATTCTTTTGAACTCTTAAAGGTGAAATTGTCAATTATTACTTATATCAATGATTTAATTAGAAGGAGCTTTGAACTTGGCGGCAGGTCAACGAAAGTTCTGTGATGGTCATATTTATTAATACAAATTAAAAACAATAAATGAAGTTGGCCAAGTGAGTGTTCGATACAATAATGTGTTGTGTATCTTATTGATCAAATGGTGTGAAAATAAACACTACTAAAAGCGGCAATAGACAAAATATTATCGAGTGATCAAGTGTTTATTTTGCAATTGAGAGTCAAAACTCTCAATAAAGGCTGTAGCCTGTTAACAATGTTGTTTTGGGCCACTGGCCATTTTTCAGAGCTTGTTTGAATTAGTTGGAAACGTCTGTTTCTAAAGTTTCAGCTCCTAAGATGCATTGGGACCGGTGAAAAAGAAAAAAATTGTTTCGGCACATTTTTCACTTTTCTCAGCCACCAATCAATATTTTTTACGTTCTTGGTATAGTCACATCAGTATGTGTTGGTTGTTAATTGAAGTATATCATTGATTCTTCGAAATTTTAAATCAAGAAAATTAATTGAGTTACTTTCTTCAACTTTTGCCACATAAATGATTGGCGTTTGATCTATTGACAATTAATCATCGTAAACAATGTGGTAATACGTTATCAAACTTCAATAGCAAGTTAGATTTATTATACCCCTACAACGATGTGGGATGTGTCTTAAATGCAAATACGGTTCATGTGTAATGGAAAATTTTTATAGCCAAACTTTCATTCCAAATGATAAACTCAAATTAGCATCTCTAGTGCCCATTTCGCATCAATATTTTACAGTTTAGTTGAAGATAAAGTGGTTTTTCCACTACTAGCTGTGAATCTTCTAGCCGACTGAGAAGTTGAATTTCTCTATTAGTGGTTAATAATATTCTATTATTAACCTAGGTCAATGATGAATACATTCGAATATTTTGACAACTCAGGGATAGTAGTTCAACAAAAACTTGTGCAACATGATTTTGTATACCCAGGAGATCGTCTTTAACATATTTGCTGCTTGAAATTAGCAATCAAGATGAAATTATTTGAATAAAAATGCCAAATGCCAAAAATGCTCTGCAAACCAAGACCTCCACAGCTTTTATTACCTCCTCGTTGGAAGAAAATTTGCGACATTTCAAACTTTTTTTCAGTTGAGGAAAGAGATGATAGTCGGACGGAGCCAAATCTTGTGAATTAGGTGGGTGTTCCAGTAATTCAAACCCTAAATCACGAATTTTTTCATGACAACATGAGATATGTGTGCAGGGGCGTTGTCCTGCAAAAACAAAACACCTTTGGATAGCTTTCCGCGTCTTTTCTTTTTAATTTTTTCCCGTAGAGTGGTCAGTAATGTCGAATAGTAATCTCCGGTTATTGTTCTACCCTTATACAAAAAATCAATCATGATTACTCCATGGCAATCCCAAAAAAACAGAAGCAAGAACTTTTCCAGCAGATTTTTGGACACGAAACTTCTCAAGTCTTGGAGAGGATGAATGACATTGAAAACCAAGGATATTAAGCATATCTTCCTAAATCTGCTTACCTCTTAATCCTTCTAAATACAGGTACTTGATGATGGCTCGATAATCCAATTTTTCGATTTTCACAATTTCGGTGGACATCTTTTTTCTTTTAATTTATTGCGTAACTCTGGCTAACTTGTTTGACGTCCAACTTCACACTGACACTTCTAATCAGTTATTGTTCGTTGTTATAGTAACGCAATATTTTGTTTATGCTAACTAGATATCAATATATCCTCGTATAACTGAAACCTGGGGTACTTCATTCACCATTTGCTTTCTACACCCAAGGTAAGATTTAAAGCATTTTAAGAAATATCTTATTTTTACTTATCAATTTGTTCTACTTTTTCATTGTGTTACGGCTTAAATTTACCAATAAAAATATTCACCCCCAGTCTTTGTTATAATGATTATCTGGATCATTCCCAGAACACTGACTAGTTAATAAATCAATTTAGATTCACTAAATTAATAGCTTCCTGCAGATGCGTCTATATACTCAAGATTTTTCATTACAATTATTCTTTCTATGACTCGTACACGTATTATTAAAGCATTCAAATATCAAATACGAGGAAATTATAGTAGTCACGATTATTATTACTACAATTGAGGTTGTGTTATTTGATACGGGAATCGTTATAGAAATTTGTAGCAAGGTGCTTATTTCAGAGCTTTTTACTTTTAATATCTTTAAATCTTGTTTGCCGGAACACTTCAATTTTTGAATTGGATCCTGGGCTATTAACGTTATATTCACCTTTTCTCCTTTCCAGATCTGATCTAGACTGGTCTGGGACTGCCTAAAAAACTCTTGACCCTGGCAAACCACAATAGAATGAAAATTAAGTGGGTACAAGGGTATTGCAGGCTCACAGGTTTTGACCAGTATTTGGAATATTAAAAACTGTAGCACGTGGACATAGCAACTACATACTAAAACAGAAACTCCTGTTCCAAAAACCTTCAGAGTGACTAACTAACGAGCATGAGCCAGATAAGCAGGCCCGCGCCGTCCATAAGGGCAGGATGGGCAATGTCCATGGGCGCTAAGTACCTTGGGGCGCCGCCTAGACACTTCATTTTTTCAACATTTGAATTTTTAGTTTTTCTACATTCTTAATCTTAATTAATGAATTAAATAATATATTTTACTAATAAAAATATTCACTGGGAGTGCGACCCTGTAACCAATCGAATCGTACTCCTAACTACACATTACTGATTAATAGTAATTCAGTATAGGATTTTCCTTTATTGTCATTATTTAATTTTTATTTCGCATCACCACGGGGAAATACAGAATTATACAAAAAAAGAGAGTATATATTTTGAGGGGAGGGCGTATTTTTGTTCCTTGCCCAGGGGCGCATTTGAGGCTATGCGCGGCCCTGCAGATAAGGAAAGTGACGAGATTACCCACCAGTCACTGTACCTTAAGGTAATTTTAGATTAGACAATTTCTTGTGCAATATTTAGTTCAAGTTTTTAAACAATTCAAATTCTAAAATTAAAAATTGTCTATCTTGTCAAATTGTAAAAAAAAATATAACCGGTTCTATTTTCTCAACAATTTGATTTATTGTCTGTGTTTCTGTTTAACGATGAAAATGTTCTATAAAAATATCATTGATCTTGATAATTTGTGGTTATGTATTAAAGTGGTTGCAAAATATGTCTTGGAATAAACGAGAGATTGAAATGTTGACAGAGTACACGCATATATCATATTTTGCTTGGATATTAATTTATAATAGTAAATATGATATCAAAAATTACGAATAATAGGAAATAAACCAGTTTCCATTGGAAATTACTCCCAAATTTCAAAATAAAATTCAAATTTCAATGCACTTTCCGACCACAACCCGAGGATTTCCGAACGCTACCGATGATACGTGTGATGTCATATCTCTTGTGTTTACTTATGTCGATATGGTCGGTATTGCATTAGGTTATGTGTAGTTGTGTGTTTATATTGTATTTTAATCAACCATTAATTGCTTCATCGACGTAAAAATAACATTTATATGTTTGTTTGAGACCATTACTTGTTTGTGTGTACTTTTTTTTATTTCTAAGAGTCAACGTAAAATGGAAAGTGGACATAAATATTCGATATTTCCGACGATATTTTAAAACTTTTAGAAGAATATATTTTATTTACTAGTTCAGTGTTCAGTGACGATTCTTTCATATTTTGTGAGTAAAGATATGGCTAGCGAAGGTTTTGTGAAAGCACAAACTGATTACTTGCCCAAGACTCATTTATGCTGCTTGAATTTATGAAGTCAAACAGCTGCTTTAATGCAGAGGAAATAAGAGGAGTTAAAGCATTATCGTAAGTACGATTTAAACTATGTTTTATTTATATAATATATACCAACCATATTTCGATGTGTGGTCGTAAGAAAATGATGTTTTTATGGTTGATTCCTAGACATATAGGTACATAACTGTGCCAAAAGCACAATAAATTCAAAAATTAAATTGTTCCCTTCGACCTTCGATGGTGTTTGAAAGAAGTATAATTTTTCATGGAATGTAATTCAAATGAATGAAAATTATTGTTAAATTTGTCAGTTTCTAGACAATAAAGCATATAATGAGGGCGGTTTGACGGAAGAGTGACTTTACTGTGAAAAAAATACACACTTAGTCCAGTGAGTATAAAATTTTTTCAAACCATCCACAAAATAATCTTTCGGAAGTTCCGTAAAATACGTCCGAATTCGCATTCCACCAAGCCATTTTTTACAGATCGCTGGATTACCCGGTTATAACTTGAACTATCTTTAAGCTTGGAGAAAAAATTATATACAGGGTGATTACTTAGTGTGATAAAGCTCAGTAGATCTGTTATTATCATGAAAAAAAGTTCTTTTTATTAATTGAGTGCTATACGCAGGTAGATTTATCCGTAAAATTTTCATACAAGTGTATTTGATTCAGTTATTGATATATAATCAAAATATATAATAGCAAAATAAAAAAAGATTCGCTAAAGCGTACAGTTTCACGCCCAGATGCATTCCGACAATGCAAAATAGGAAGTTAACGGAGACCTACCCACTCCCCAGCCTCCGTTGAAGCGTGTCTCCAGTTCTAAAAAAAATAAAGGACAATGATTCCCTTTTTAACGAATGTCGATGCTGCTTTCGGAAGTGATAAAGATCTTAGACATATTGTTAAATGCCGGTAAACGTATTTTATCCTTCGTCGAATTTACAAGGTATGAAAATAAATTTTGGAAAATGACAGGGGTTATATAACAAAAGGTTTTTTCTAACTGGCAATAGAACCGGTCTAAGAATCTAATAAATAATAAATTATTTTCTTTTAGGACCTAGTGACACCTACGGCCTGACGACTTCGACAATTTTGGAACTAGCCAAACCTTACACCATGCTCAATCCCTTAAGATATGGGATGGAATTAAAGAGGGTGTGTGTTCGGTGAGTCTTGGCCTACACCTGCCGATATAAAGGAGATGTCTCCTAGTGACCTGTCCACCTTCCTGGGAAGGACAAGATGGACGATGACCTAGGAGGACAACTCCTCGAGAATATGTACAATGGGTCGCATGCGGCCTAAGTGCTGAGCCTACACCCACCCTCCCTACTTTACAGATATATACAGAGAGAATAGCTTATTTTCTTTCAATTTATTTATAAATATTCACAACAATAAATGTACCTGATTTTGGACAACTTTTTTAGAACCTTTGCTTTTTCGAACCTTGATTTTCGTCTCGTGGAAGGAATTATTTTTTCAATATTCTTGTTATTATTCATAAAAATATAATAGATTATCTATCGATAGCAGCAAACCGCGTATTGATAGCGTTAATGTTCATTAAATAAGACAAGGTTGAAAAATATATATACAGCCTGTCCACAGATGAGGTATCCTATAGGTGAAAAATGTTTAAATATCAGTTTTAGTGTAAAATTGTGTATAAAATTTTTTATAAAAAGTTTTGCTTCTTCTGAAACCCCATAAAATGAAATAAAACTCGGGTTTTCCAAAACCCGTCTCATTTTATAACCAGTTTTATGAAAACTGTATGAATTTTTGCACTAAATCCCCCGATTTAACTATTTTGAATTTTTTCTTTTGGGCTTCTTAAAACAAAAAGTTTACGCAAATAATTTAAACCATAATGTTGAAGACTCGAAACGAGCTATCATTGATGCCGTTAACGAAATTGCCCCCAGAAATGCTGCGAAATAATTACAAATATTTAGAAAGAGAATAGATATCGATGGTTCAAGTGCGAAACGTCTTAGCCCACCAAATATTCAAAAAACCGATTTTGGCCCTCAAAGCTAAAAACTCAGAGCATTGAGTTGACCTTCACATTCTGGCAAATCACCTTAAGCCACAGCTACCTGATAAATTAATTTTACGCGCTAAAACATAAAGTTGTATCGAAACCAGGAGGTTTTTTGTTTGCACTGAACAATTGTAGTTATTGGGGATACGACGTTTTGCACTTAGGCCATCGATATATTGAATATGAAAAGGTAGAACGTGTCGCGGGACACACGATAGGAACTTTAGTTTCTTTTAAGCAAAAATTATGTAATACATCTGACGTTATAGATAAACAATTTGCATATTCCTCGGTGGTCGAGTAGTAAGCAAACCAGATTCTCACGCGGTAGACCCGGGTTCGATTCCCCGTGAAGAAGATTTTTTTTATTGTTAATTTTATTTTTAAATAATTATTCTGCTTGATATTAATAACGACAACAGGTAGACGTTTGAAATATTTAGCAGAATATTCACTATTATAGATAATGGTACGATACCCTTCATGAGGGAGTTCGACTGGCAACATCTACTTATAACAGCATCGTATATTTTAAAAGGGAAACCGTAGCATTATACAAATTGGACATTCAAGAACTTACGTTTACCACAAAAAAATTAGTGGAAACATAAAATTGAATTGTTAAATTTTTAATTCGAAGTTATATTACAATTTATAGAAATTTTTATTTTCTAGGGTCGTAAAAAAATATGCTGTTCGACTCGTGTGAATTGTCCATATCGCACTTGAACGATCTACTTGAACAAATTCAAGTAGATCACCAGCACTGCGAATACCAGCTTTGCATAGAATTTTAATATAGCATCGGTGGTTCAGTGGTAGAATGCTCGCCTTCCACGCGGGCGGACCGGGTTCGAATCCCGGCCGAAGCATATGAATCGCTCGCTGCTTCGTAAACGAGAGAGAAACTCAGGAGAGAGCACACGCACGCAAGCAAGGCACATAACGAAGCAACGTATCATAACGTAACGTAACATAACGTAAAGTAACGCAACGGTCAGATCTTTTGCGTCGCGACCCCCGGTCGCTCAAACATAACCTGACGTAAAGAACTAAAGTTCCAATAATATGTTCGAAAATAATGTATTAATCTAGTGAGTGACGTTAACGATGTAACAAATGACTGTCAACTTTTATAAAAAATTTTCAAATTGTCATTCTTTAATAAACATTTGACAACAATGTCAACTATTCAATTATTATCACTATAATTATCACTATAAATAAAACAATGCAGAATAATAATGTAAGAAACACTAAGTTAACAAACAACATCTATTTAATATGCCCCTTCTTCAAAAAATCTCTCTAAATACTTTAGTATTTCGCAGCGTTAACGGCATCAATGATAGCTCGTTTCAAGTCTTCAATATTATGGATTAAATCATTTGCGTAAACTTTTTGTTTCAAGTACCTAGCCCCATAAATCTAAAATAGTTAAATTAGTGCAAAAATTGATACGGTTTTCATAGAACTGGCTATAAAATGAGACGGGTTTTGGAAAACTTGAATTTTATTCCATTTCAAGGGGTTTCGGAGCAAGCAAAACTTTTTATAAATAATGACATTTTACACTAAAAATGATATTTAAAAATTTTTCATCTATAGGTTACACCATCCGTGGACACGCTGTATATTGAAATTTTGTGTCATTTTGAATTTTTTAAATCTGAAATCACCAACGTTTTCAGGTGCTGGACTACACTACGTCATTATTATTGTTGCTTAAAAAATCATTTTGCAATTTTTTTTTAATTTTCCGATTGAGATTAAGGGTTGAAAAAAATGTTTTCTAAAATATTGAATCATGTCATCTTATAGAGTATAAAATTCTCTAGAATTTTAATATCCACAAATTTTTTGTGCGATCAAATCTAAAAAAATCAACTGGAAAATTGTTTTTTCACGTGCTCCAAGCTGTGCTTGCAAGCTCCAGCGGTCTATTTTAGGTATACTTTTTAGTTTAAACAAAAATTAAATTCAGTTACAGTTTGTCTGAAAGTATATCGTCTCCGCTTTTGACGGCAATCATCTAAATACGACCATTTACGACCTTAGAACAATTTGACCAGGAGACCCAGGAGTGCGTTCATAAACGTTACAGAGTCCCATTCCTAACACTTTTTTGACAACCATCGTTCATAAATAAAATTTTTGTTACTCTGTGTGCTTTGACATTTCCAATGAACACATTTCTAGACCGCGGTATGGAGCGTGGTAATATTTTATCAAGTTTGCGCTCTTCAAAAATGTGAAATAAGATGTAGTTTTTGTAACCGGTTACCTAGAAACAAGGAAGTACAAATACAAAATTTTTAAAAGAAAGAAACCGTTCCAATACATTTTCCACATAATGTTTAATTCGTAGTGGCGCAACTTTTTTTTCCAAGAGAAACTATTAAAATTTCTTCTTCGTCGTCAATATCATCAAATACATGATATTTTGCACCTAATGCAGCTGCCAATGTTACAAATTCACTTTGGTTTTGGTTTATCATAGTCGATATAAAAGCACAGAGGAAAATGGAATGACATGAACAAAGTTGTGGAAACGATCAACAACAACAACGAAATTACAAATTTTATAACTCGAAGAGATGTCTGATTAATTAATTAAAATTTGACAGTTATGTTACCATTATGCGTTCATAAATCACGGGTTACAATGTGTTCCATCTCAAATGTTAACCAATTCCATTACAGAGTGAAGAGTTACTTTGTACATTCGTTCATGAACGCACCCCTGGAATGAAACCCTACAACAGTCGAGTGACAAGGCAAGGGCGGGCCTGGTTAGTTTATTTAACTCACTAGTAAGTAAATAGGCAGCAAGAGTTCGGCCTATTGGTGGATGCGCTAACATGGGAATCTCCGTAAAAATTTATGCTAATTGTGGTGGGGGTGAATCACGTGCGCCAGCGCGGATTAGCTGGGCCAATCACAACGCTCCATACGGGGGTAAATCACGTGCGCCTGCGCGAGGCTGGGCCAATCACAACGCTCCATACGTCACGCCAAATGTCAAACGTCATACAACACATGTCAAACGTCACATGTTTAACGACACATGTCAATATGTCAAACGTCACATGTCAAAGGTCACTCCGTCAAACGTCACATGTCAAA
>CAJUYG010000126.1:425948-463072 GCA_910591675.1 Galerucella calmariensis
TTAATACATTCTATAAGTTTTTACGTGTTTGATAAACTGGAATGGATGTTTAAACACAATTTTTGTCGAATTAATAAGAAACTATAAAATAATGACATACTGTGTAGTAAAGGTGGTAATATGGAACGGTATTTTGAAGAATAATTTTTTTTTTAAATATTACAACACAGGATATAAATATTTCCTCTTCTAGAAAAAAGACCCTGCGAGTTGAGATTTGAAAAAGGTAGACATATAAAAAAAGGATCTTGGCCAAAACAATTGAACACTTTTATGTTCAGAGAGTTGACTACATTTATATAATATCCAGTGGCGGCTCGTGAACTTTTTAAGAGAGGAGGTTGGACATATTTGCCAAAAAATTTTTTTGTTCTCATAATTCATTGTGCAGTGCTATTCAAAAAATTTATATTTTAGAACTAAGTTGTCTAAAAGTCTAAAATTCTTTTGAAAAACATTCGAATAAGCTTTTATTCGTCAAGTCGAAAAACCTCAATTCATGTAAATCGGAAAATCGAATCACAATTTGACCTTCAATAGTTTCTAAAATTCCATAAAAAAGTTGTTTATAATGTAGTTTCTTATCTACCAAATTATATGTTTTCCTCCTTTTCACGGGAGGAGCCTCATCAGTTGAAAAATTTTCAAATAAAATATTAAAATGCAATTCTGTATTACGGAAACTTGAAATTTTATCAATGAGATACTTCAAACGCTTTCTTGAATAAATTCTCTGTTTGTTTGTTGAAATATTAATTTAAAAGTATCAAGAAAAAACAAAACTTAATTATTCCCGCTAATCATATAAAGCAAAACAAGCAAGCACGAACCCACGCTCGTATTCTGTATTCCGTAGATCGTTTTGGTTCGTATATCATCGCAACCGCTAGAAGCTAGCTTACCGAGAGTGTTGCCATTTCCTCTATTTTTCACGGTATTAGCAATTGGACTGGAAGAAAAACGGCAACTGTGTTGAGGCAACACGTGTTTCGAGAGAGATGTTTGTGAAATCTATCCTCAGGGCACTGTTGTCAGATTCTAAAATAAGTAGTGAAAAGGGGGAAGTAATTGTGATATTAAAAATTTTTAGATAAACGGGAAATAAAATGAAGTATAATCAACAAAATATTTCTGGTGCTATTTGCTGGATAAATTGTTGAGGAAGCTGAGCCTCCTTAGCCTTCTTCGAGGAGCCGCCACTGATAATATCTCGCAGACTGGAAACTGCATACCTTGGTTCCTCATCTCTATCAAAATTCTATAATCGTATTCACGCATAACAATCTGACTGATGTGAAATAGTTAGCAAATAAAGGTCTGGATGCAATGCAGATTAGTTCCAAACAAGCTAATTCTGTTTATAGAAGAGGGAACATATTATGGCCAGTAAGCTAAAAATAGCGAGTGCAGTGTTTACGTTTAAAATCACGTTTCCTTTCCACATGTTTACAAATAATCAAATAATTATAAATAATGGGAGTTTGTATGTGTGCAAGATTACGCTTTCATTTTCAAGCCAGTTGAATAAAAAAAACTTGATTGCCCCCATGTGTGACCACCCCTGCTTTAGAATAACAGAAATACATATTTTCTGTACACCTCTGTTATTGTAAGCAGTTAACGAATGATTTAAATATTACCAGGAATGGTTTAATAAAAACGTGAGACTGTACAATTTTTTTCTTCGTTTATCAATCAAATATTTAGTATCGAGGTCATTCATTCATCACCGCGAAGAAAGTATGTAAGAAAGAGATGACTAATACAGAGAGAGAAAACAGATATCTCGAAAATGCATCCCATTGATTCATTTTACAGAATTCACCTACTTTCATTTTTTTCGTACTATATGCAGGACCGGCATAAACAAAAATGGCTATAATTCGTTGAAATGAAAAAGAACTTCAAAATTGTATTCCTTGAATAAGAGTCTTAATTTTTGTACTGTTAATTTTTCTGCTTGAATTTATTTTGATTCAAAAAGTACATAGAGTTTTGGAATGCAATAATCCTTTTTTCTACTTGAAAAGTGAACTTTTCCGCACTCATTTTAGTTTAGAAAGTGCCACTTTTCCGCACTAGTGAGGAAAAGTGAAAATATTAAAAAAATATACACATTTGTCACACAGTAACTTCTATATTTCTAATACCAAACTTGGGGGAACGCGTCACCCCGAATTATATGCGGGCCACAGTTTTCGGCTGTCTTCGGCTACCATATTGGCAGATAGTGGAGAATGTATTACCAGTATAAAAGGATTGGGAGGTTGGAAATCGACAGCCTTGGCTGAAGGGTATTTAGAAGAATCAACGGAAATGCGGGGAAAATTGTCTAGCAAAATATTATCCACCGACAAAGAACATGCATAGGGGGCTATTTCTTCCAACAAAAATTTTGTCACAACCAATCTCTCGACACAAAAAAGATTCACCAACCGATCTTATTGAACCAAAAAAACTAATAGCATCAGCGATCCACTTACAGAAAGCATCAAATTACCAATTTATTATTAATATTAATCATAAGTAGTGGAATAGTTGTAGTTTCTCTTTATGCTTTAATAAAAATTAATGAAATTTCAATATGATGTATCTTTATTTTCACATGTTCCTTACTCCCGGAGAAAAAATAGCGTTCCCAACTCGTTGGGAAATATAATATAACAACCAGATGTTCATCGGATATTACAGAGTTGTACTCAAAAGAAAACTTGTGGTGGATCACTTCGAATATCAAATTATGTGTTATAAAAATAGGATTTTTACGATAAAATGACGATGATTTCATTTTTAGTTACTTTCCTGCTTATCAGAACAAATATTAATTTACCAACCGTAAATACAATTTTCCTCAACAGCCAGGGCAATTTACAGCTAACGGGTCGGCAAAACTTCAAGACGTTGTTGTTAAATTTCCCCAGTTTGTTTTGATGTTTATTGACATTCGATCATCGTCCAATATTTAAAAGTTTTTTGGTGCTTCATTGTTTTTTCAAGATTAAAAAGAAAGTTATTTTCATAACTAATTATTTAGGCAAATCTGCAGTGTGTAGTTTATAAAATTCCTAAGCAGCTGAACAGTAAATGTTAATAGATGGTAACATGTTTGTTAAGCTATTTTGAACGAGAATGCCGATATGGGGGCCTGCTTCTCCCGCTTACTGCTATAAGAGACGTGAGTAATAGTATATCTATCTATCAGATTGATTTTTCTATTTTTCGTTAAGTAAAGAAAAAAACTTCTAGCTTGGCAACATCACAATATTTTGCTTTGCAACGTCATCGTAAATTAAATATATGAAATCGAATAGTTTCATTACCCACTAAAACAGTTAGTAAATTATAAAATATTTTGTAAAGCTTGAGTACAACTATGTAATATCCAATAAAAATCTGGTTGTTGAAGGATTATTGCATTCCAATCCAATACTCTATCCACTTTTTGAAACAAACTATATGTGTTATTTTGACCTTTACAAGAGAAAACTCTAGTCCATTCAGTGCAGGTATTAGGGGAGGTGGTTCAGCCCTAAAGGCGTCACTGAATTTTGTAGCAATTAATGTGAAAATAATACGACTTACCTCATTCGGCTCAGACAGTTCAAAGAGATCCAGTCTATTGGCATTCCACTGATTGATGACATTTCGCAGGGCCTCTCTTTCAAGCGCCCTGCGGTCATTTAAGTTCGCCCCGTGCATCTACGACACCTGAAACAAATAAAAAACAACTTAGTAAAAAACAATTTTTCATGTAAAATTGACAATAAAAAATGGTTAATTATACAAAAATTAACCCCCCCCCAAATTTGGTTGGCCAGAGACCCCCCAAATTTTGTTGGCCAGTGACCCCCCTCCAACGAATTCCGAAGGAAAATTGCTGTTAATCTGACTGTAGTGAAAGAAAATAGATAAGCCTTACTTCTTATTACTTGTCTTGATGTTAAAAAAATTTCAGGAGACACTATTTCACTATGTATTTATTCACTGATATTTCCAAGCATTTTCTTATTGATTAGGAAAAAATCTAAAGATCAGATTTTTTTTTACATTCTCCCAACTGCCAATTACTTCCAACACTAAATAAAGAAATCTAAACTGAAAGCACATGAAGTTCAACGACTGAAAAATAATGTCTGGGATTTTTCAACCTTCATCGGGCGTTTCATTTTTAGCAAAAATAAACGAATTGAATTCTGGAACCCCAGACAGACAGCTGAAATTTTATTTTCATGAAATCTATAAACCATGACCTAAGTTTACAATGAATCAAAAAAAAGAAAAGAAAAAACTTGTTCAAAATATTCAAAAATAGCGTAACAATAGAGAGGATGTTAACAATGAACAAATACAAAACGGATGATTTGCTGGGGTAGAAAAAGGAGCGAACTGACAAGTTCACATTCCTGTAGATAACATTTTAAGGGTAGACGGGAAACAAGTTGACTTTCCGGAGTTGAAGCGTGTTGGCGACCAGGTATACATTTTTTAAATTGAAAGGGTTGTTATACAGCGTGAAATGAAATTAGTTAAAAACGAATATGCTAACGAAAATGGAGTTTTCTCGCTCTCATTCGTTTTCTTGAACAGTTTAGGAAATGAAACTATATTGCCAGGTCTCGATTATCAAACACGCAAAACAACTTTTTTTTCTAAAATCATCTTAATGAAACGTTGAAAAAAAACCTTAAATTGTTTGTTGAGTTTGATTATAATTGAAAAATGGACTATCGATTATCAACGTTAGTTGTTTAATGGGCTCCATTCATTGGTAATAGAGTAATAGAGATGGAGTTTACCAAGCACCTTTAATTATGTAACTGTTATTTCTTATGCTTTTTATAAAAATTACAAGTACAAGTAGGTCGTAGGTAAAGTATAGAACGTAACTCGTGTTGTAAAGTATTTTACCACACATGTTACGTAATATACTATTACAGAGAGGTGAAAGATTTTATTAATAATAATAATAATATACAAGTGCTTGAAGCAAGGATTCAACTTGAGATTAACAAACTAAATGAAAATAATCAAGTCATCTGCAATATTATTATAAATAATATAAGAAGGTGTTATCAATTATACATTCAATAATGGTGGACATTTCGAATATCTTTTATAAGTTATTATCGAGGTTATTATTTATGAATTCTCTTGAATAAATCTTTGTTTTCTGTTTTGTATAAGTATATATTTTGACTTTTTCTTTCTTACTGAGTACCATTTTAATTACTTTATATGAAAAATGTCAATTATCAAACATATTAGTTGTCATTTTCATAGCTTACTTTGATAAATTATAGACCATTCCAAAAATGTTAAAATATATAGGATGTCCTATTTAAAAAAGAACTATTATTTTTTGTATCCCCTTAAATTTGCACGCTACTGAACTTTTGATAAATTATTAAGAAAATTCATCTGTAACCAAACAACTTTATATGAGACTTTTTCCTAAAAGTAATAATAACGATGATAGGGGATGGGTAATTTATAATGAATAACCCTGTACAGTTTTTGTTCCGTCCCAAGATAATATACTCAGTTGTAACGCTAAAGAAATACAGCATTTAGAACTTAGAACCCAGTACCTAGAACGGTTCTATCAGTCACTTTGTTGCGAACCTAGTATAAAGGGTGTCTAAAAAAAAGTGAAACATAAACAAACAATTATTGAAAATAAAATTTTTTCTAATTAACTGTTTGTATAGGAGTTTATTTATGAAAACCGGTAATGTAAGATCAATCAACGGTATTATTTAATTTGCTTGGATGTTAAGAGTCAACTGTATGTCACATACATTGGAATGATAAACACTAAAAAAACAACAGATGCTGTTAAACTAGATCTAGGACAATTTGTCTAACGGATTGTGGAAAAGCGGCACTTAATAAGCTAAAAGAGTTCAAAGAATGGCATTATTATTTCCTAAGACATTTTTTTCGGTATAATCCACAACTCGTGATGTACTTTATTGTATCACACAATAATAGATATTTAATTGTTTACAAAAAGAGATAAATGGGACATAGTTATGATTATATGACGCTGTAATAATATAAAAAGCAGTATAATTATTAAAAATTTAAGATCTTGGTAGGTTCCTACTTTAGTAGTAGTTTTTTATTTACAGCACAAGTGGTTGATCAATTGTTTCGGGATACACTATATTGTTGGTGGAAGAAAATAGGCGATGGTTCAAGATATACAGTGCGTCCAAAAAGTAAAGCAAAAATTCACTATTAGCTAGGTACCTAAATAAAAATAATATTAGAGATTCCCTAAACAGGTCGATTTTTTATTTTAATCTACTATTTTTTCAAATTATAATCTAATATACAGGGTGTTAACGTAATCACCATTTTTTCTAGTGGAACCCCCTTTTTTCAATTTCCGGATTTCCGTTGATGAGCTTATGTATAATACGTTGCTTCAAATTGAGACAGGGTGTTGGTGAATGTTAAATTAAAAAAAGTGACTGATCATGCAAAAAAGAACATAAAATTTCACAATAAAATATAGCAAATTTAATATACGTTTCTAGTGATTAAAATCAAATAATATATTGTATACCAGGCCGAAAGAAGACTTCCTGAGGCCTGAAAAAATCACTTTACTGCCGTGGTTTACACATAATTTTTTATCCTTAACAATAATTGTTGGTAATATTTTATATAAAAATTTTATTTATAATATGAAATTCATTACTGTGAGTCATTGTTTTCTAAAGTGATATTCAAAATCGGATTATGCTTAGTACAGTTAACAAAAGAGATTTCTTGCTTGGATAAATTTGATAACTTTACTTGCTCAGAAAAGGAAGTAGTTGAAGCTGTCTACGTCTGCTATATTATTTTAGGAGCAGAGAGATAAATTATTTCATCTGATTCAGGCTCCATAACTGACAAACATCACAATACGACAGCTTATGATTGAAATTGACAACTGCATTGACATTGATAACTGCTAACAATTTATTTTTTCCACTACTAGCTGTGAAGTTGACAATTATTGCTTCTTCTAGCCAACTGAGAAGTTGAATTTCTGTATTAGTGGTTAATAATTTTCTATTATGAACCTATCTGTATCTGTAGAGTAGGGAGGGTGAGTGTAGGCTCACAGCACTTAGGCCACATGTGACCCATTGTACATCCTCCCGAGGAGTTGTCCTCCTAGGTCATTGTCCATCCTGTCCTTCTCAGGAAGGTGGACAGGTCACTAGGAGACATCTCCTTTATATCGCCAGGTGTAGGCCAAGACTCACCGAACACACACTCTCTTATTGACGATAACTCCGGACACTCGCATAAGACATGCCTGACAGTTTCATCTTCCTGTTCATACATCCTGCATAGAGGTGTATCCACTAGCCCCATAGTATGGAGGTGTTTACTTAGTTGACAGTGACCAGTCAGAAATCCTACTGTTAAACGTAGGTTTTTCCTGGTTATCGCCAAATATTTCTTCGGCGCCAGTTTTCCAGGGTCGCCCAGGGTGATCCTGGCAAGACTGCATCCTTTGATTCCTTCCCATTTCTTAAGGGATTGAGCATGGGTGTAACGCTTGGCTAGTTCCGCAATTGTCGAAGTCGTTGGGCAGTAGGTGTCACTGGGTCCTAGAATTTTTAGTGCAGCGGCTTCCCTGGCTAAAGAATCAGCAATGCGATTTCCTTTACTCCTGCCGTGCCCTTTAACCCACCTCAGGATAATACTGTTATCTGCCGAGGCGTCAGCTAAATCATGGTGGCACTCTAGTACTAGCCTCGATATAACACGTTGTCTGTTCAAGGCTAATAGGGCTTGTCTACTATCAGTGCCGATTATTATGTTTTTGCCAGAAATTCCTCTTCTGGTTAGTTCTTTTGTGGCAAATGAACCTAAATCAATAATAGACAAATTTAAATATTTTGAGAATTCAGGGATAGTAGTTCAACAAAAACTTGTATAACATAATTTTGTATACACAGGAGATTGTCTTCAACATATTTGCTGCTTGAAATTACCAATCAAGATAAAATTATTTGGATAAATATGCCATTAGTTTAAAATTCGCGCTCAACCAAAAATGACTGATGACATAATGAGTACGTTCATAATAGGTATATCGAAAACCGAAAACTGACAGTGTACTTACTTATCAGTCAGACGAAGGAGTAAACGCTTCTCGTGGTGCGTTTGTGAATTATTTTAAATGTTTGTCTCAAATTTTGCCAGTAATGAAATAATCGTATATACACCATGGTGTCGTCTCCTAGTAAAATTCAACTTTCTCATGGTGTAGGATAAAAAATATTTTCTAAGTTTGAATCAAATACCAAGATCCGAACTATAACCAATATTATGCACAATACCTTTTATACTTTAGGATTTCGAAGAACTATTGAGAAATGCCTTTGCAATGCCAATAAAATCACACATTTAAAATTAATCATATTCATTTGATCGTGTTGATTGAACAACATTTTAATTAGTTTATACAAGAAACAATGCGTAGGTCGTAGGTGAAGTCTATTAAATCCTTTAATGTGTGTAAATTCAATACAAAAAAAAGTTATTAATTCCAACATCACTAAGTGGAAGAAGCAGGTGCAGTGAATTGTTCCGCAAGAGTGCATGGGAATTGTTATGGTGCAAGAATCCATAGGGAGGGTTGGATTAATATCATCGTCTTCGTTTACATTTCTCTTTAGCGTAAGTTTGTGGTGTAGTCAAGGGGCAAATGACAATATAGAATAAATGAGGGGTTTATAACGGTTAATAATAATATGTTTGAAAATTAAATGTAATGGTGTTGTTGCAGAAATTCGGTGTTATCTACATTCAGGCCGGATTATAGAAGCTTATTGCTTATAATGGCCGAAATGTAGTCTGGTTAGAACTTGATCACAGCGATTTTGGGGTAATGTAGGCCACAGTTTTGTTCTAATTCGAAACTGGTAAACTAAGGGCGATTTTGCTTTATTCAAAGGTTCCCTTTACCCTCTTATATTTGGATCGACTGTACATAAACTAGAGAAATTTGGAAACTGAATATTAAAAGTTGTAAAGTTCCCCACTGGTGATGATACATTCGTCAAAGATGACAGTTTACGCCAATGAAACTGACAATATTGACGTTTAAAGCAACGATGTTGCAGAATGTAGGGCACATTTTATAAAGTACGACAAGAGTTTCAAAAAAAGGATATTTTACAGTCAGCAAGAAAATGAAGCTCATTTCGAACAATTATCAAAGTAGATTCTTCAATCTGTGATTAAAAACATACTAATTGGAATTTAAATTTTAATGTATAGCCATTAAAACTTCCATAAATTCTTAAACAGAGACAACCCTAAGACGCACAAGTGTATAGGAACCAGTTTAAGTAATGCACTACCCTAAGGTCTCTCATTCGTTCAAAAACCTGTCAAATTGTATAAGCTTATTCGGCCATCATTATTTCCTATGATCCAAAATTTAATCTTATATTAAATTTAAGAAAAGCACTTCCTCATATAAAAGGTTTAATACATGATTCAGAGTGCTTGAAAAAGTTTTCGACCCAGCTAGTTTTTGTGTAAAAATTCCTACTTTTATTAACAAAATGGAAGATTATAAAGAATAATCACTGACTTACTAATTATTAAGATCCCTATTCGCAAAATAATGGTGAAAAACGAGGATGTATTTATCTAATCAAAAACTCTTAAATACAATTACATTCTTCCTTCTCATTGGTTTGAAGGTTACTTCCTCAGAAGGTCAATCACAATTAATAATAATAAATGATTATTTGAAAAGTTAACGGAGGGAGGTAGGAAATTAAAAACCACCATGACTAATAAGTGCGGGTTGGTACTAGCTACTTGTCGACCGTCCTTCAATCTTTATTAAAATTAATTAGGTGAGAAAATTATTATTATTAACACAGTCGTTGAACTAACTAAACAGAGAGTCTGTAATTTGAAATAAATTCAATAGTTCAATTTATATATTTTTTAAATGCTCGGACCTGTCGATTAGTATTATCACGATTTTTTACATATAATAGCCTACATGCTATTAGAGCGCCAGAACATAATTTGGTCTTTGCGCGAGAAACGTCTAAACCGGCTGCTCCGTTCTGCAACAAACAGTTGCTCGTCAGTGTTCCAACCCGAACCCCCCTTTTTTTTTTTTTGTGAATATTGCTCGTTAAACAGATAGCCTTGAGTCATTATTAAAATATGAGTTTTTCGGTTTTCTTTTGATGTACCGACAAATGCGGAACAGCAACGAACACGCGCTAAGAAGATCGTTAGTGCGCGTTTGTGCGCTCTTCCCCCGTCCACACTGAATGCAATGCACAATGCAACGCTGCAAAATGTTTTGCGCGGTTCGGCGCGCCAAGTCTGGACACACCTTAAGACTGACCGATATTGTTATGTGCAGCTTCCTTGCGCATACGACTGCAACTTCTAGACTTCTAGTGGGTTCTTCTTATGTGAAAAGGAGTCTACTTGTTCTAATCTGCTCAGGGTCCTTGGAAATTTTAGATTTTTCTAGAGATTTTATTTCTCTCCTTTGTCCCTTGTAGTTGGACCATCGCATTTGCCATGCCCTGGAAACAGAACTGGCTGGTATCTCAATTGCCACAAAAGAACTAACCAGAAAAGGAATTTCTGGCAAAAACATAACAATCCGCACTGACAGTAGACAAGCCCTATTAGCCTTGAACAGACAACGTGTACTAGTACTAGTACTAGAGTGCCACCAAGATTTAGCTAACGCCTCGGCATATAACAATATTATCCTGAGGTGGGTTAAAGGGCACGACAGAAGTAAAGGTGATGGCATTGCCGATTCTTTAGCCGGGAAGTGGCTAGACTAAACATTTTAGGACCCAGTGACACCTACGGCCTGACGACTTCCACAATTGCGGAACTAGCCAAACGTTACACCCATGCTCAATCCCTTAAGAGATGGGATGGAATCAAAGGATGCAGTCTTGCCAGGATCACTCTGGGCGACCCTGGCAAGCTGGCGCCGAAAAAATATTTGGCGTCAATAAGAGAGTGTGTGTTCGGTGAGTCTTGGCCTACACCTGCCGATATAAAGGAGATGTCTCCTAGTGATTTGTCCACCTTCCTGGGAAGGACAGGATGGACGATGATCTAGGAGAAGACAATCCTCGGAAGGATGTACAATGAGTCACATGTGGCCAAGTGCGGTGAGCCTACACTCACCCTCCCTACTTTACAGATAGAGATGCTCTGGAAATTGTGTCTTTTATCATAGTATATAAACAAAGGAATAGTAGGTTCACTCCTCGTTGGCTCTTTCATGTAGCAGTGCTTAAGACTTGCCGAAAAACGATCGTAAAAGCACACATGTGCCGTATATACAGGGGTCGCGCGAATTACTATTTTCATTTCTTGTTGATTTATAAATCGAGTGTTTGGAACGGGGGCTGATGAAAATGTACGTTAGGCTAGAAAACTTATTTAGCTATGCATTTAATTGTATTTAATTATGATTAATTAACTAGAATCATTCATTGGAATAGCTCTATATTTTCAAGTAACATACTCAACAAAATTCAGACTAGGTACTTACAGTGAGCCCACCAAATGGAAAATTTGTATTGTTTACATAGGTTTTTGTTTGAGAAAAAATAGTTGATTCTTTGGTTAAGGTATTTTTTGTTCAATAAAAGATTTTAATATACCCCCAAAGGGATTTGGCTGATTGTATTGTGAGTTGCCAACCAAATATAAATTTTTCAGTAAAGTTTCAAATTCTTCCAATGGCTGAAACTGTTGTTGCGTACCCATAAATGCATTGAAATTATTCAAATGGCACGAATTTAATAAATCAAAAACATTGTTTTAATGAATTTAGCAGTTATCTAGGCATTTGCAGGCAAAACTTTAAAATCAACATATTATGTGTTAAGGGCAACTGCAACAGAATGACTAAAAATCTGAGAAGCATATTTTACTTTCATTTCCTGAAAATTATTTGGAAACATATGCTCGTCAGTTAATTTTGGACAGAGTCTAAATTCCTTTTTTTTTATAATTGTAAAATGTATCCAAATACATCTTATTGGTAGGTCATCCTGGTAACTCAAACCAGTTAGAAAAAAAATCTGAAGGAAGATAACCTAACCTTCAAACTACAAAAGACACACGGTATCTGTCTATCGCTCGATTGGGAGCTTTAGCATACCAGAAAAGACGGAGACAGACACCGAGTGAGATAGACATCGAGTTGGGAGCAGCCCAGAGTGACCCTACTATTCCTTGTTTATATACTATGCCTTTATTGAGGTTTTCATGTCATCAAAGGGGACCTACACTGTTTTATTTATAGGATTCGACATAAGGTCTGTTCTCACAAGCATCACAGACAGTCTTTGACAATCCGGATTCGGCGCAAAGACCCTAAAACGTTCTCCCGAGAACACTTTAGGGTCTCTGCGCCGAATCCGGAGTGTCAAAGACTGTCCGTGATGCTTGTGAGAACAGACCATTAGGGATTCCTGTACAAAACTGTCAAACGCGAGCTATTTTTTTTTACCAAATAGCTTCCATTGAAAATAATAACTGATTGGGAAAGGTCGTTGGAAATTAAGCCCAAAAGCACTTTTAATTTTCTTAAATTCACTATGGTTAAATTAAAAAATGAATAGTTATGTTTCAAAAAGTCGAACTCCATTTTCATACAACTTTCCAATACTTTCAACCGTGTAGCAGAGAGCCAGAAAATATAGGAGTGCCTGCCAAATTGCATATAATTCAACTGTGGAAATTGAGCTAGGGTCTAAACTCCAGCTGTATGTAGCACTTTCTACTACAAATACTGATCTTCCACTAGTTTGCATTCTTACTGTATTCTTTACAAAAATTTTGCAACCATCCAATTTGATGAAAAAGACAAAAACTTGATAAGAATACTGTTAGTAGCAATGCGTAAATTTGTCTATGTAACAGAATTTGTTTTAGCTGATAGCATCTAAATATTTTTTCTCAGAAAATTATTCAGTTAATTAGCAACGCTAACAAGTCGAAACAGGTGTCTGAAAATTGTAATAGTTTATAAAATTGTCATGATTTTAAATTCTTTAGTTGGAATGTTGCGATTCAAGACGAGTTTATTGTATAATAAACATTTTATCTGCATTGGAAAAATATTTAATCTAGTTTCTAATTAAAAATGCCAACTATTCATAACTAAGTACACATTTTTATGTGATAAATATTTTAGAATTTAAAATCATAGACTAATGAAATGGAATTTGTCATAAAATACTGAACATACTAATCAATATTACTCACCTATATTGAAGATTATCTTATATTGGTGAATTTCTAATTTAATAAACGTAATTAGGTGCGCCAGACTGTAAAATCGTAGTTTCAAATATTTATATAATTATTGGCATATAATTGATGGTAACATACTTAAATGGAATTAACTATACACACTTCTGAACGTAGATAAGAATCTCGAAACAATTATTAAACTGAATATTTCCCACATATGTAAAAAATCTCATGAGAGTAGTGCAATTATCGATTGATTACAGCGGTAACTGCACTGTAGAAACCGAAAGAGCACTGAGATAATTGCATTGTCTTCTTCTTCTCCTTCTACCTTTTCAGGTGTCGAACATGGATTCTGGCTCTTCTTGTGATACACAATGCTTCCACTCTTTCGTGTTTCTTGCTAATCTTTTTATTTCATCTGAAGTTTTTCTTTTCTTATCACCTATCTCCTTTATTTGGTCGATCCACTTTCTTCTCGGACTACCTCTTCTTCTGTGGATAGTACTTCCCGCTTCTCTCACCTTTCTTGTGATTCTGACTGTTTTCATTATGAATATATGTCAATAACAGTTTTTTCTTCATTTTCTTATCATTGGTTTTTGTTTTGTTACTTTTCTTAATGTCTTCTATATTTGTCCCACTTTGTTTTTCCTGCTATTCTTCTTAGGTACTTCATATCGATTGTGCTCCTCTTGGATTCATATGTCCAATTTTCACTTGTTGAAGAATGATTATGAAAAATTTGTAATACATTGGACCAAATAATCACGTTGTTCCAAACATTTAGGCATGTACTGCTTGGTCAAAGATGCCAGAAGATGCAGTCAATGCCTTCAGAACTCTATTTTGAATGTAACAACAAAAGAGTTCATTAACTGCTTCCAGAATGGGTTCCAAAGGAAGCAAAAATGCACTTCTCTTCTGAAAGAATACTTTGATAAACAATAATATATAAAAGTTTTCTACTTCCATTTGAAGAATATTGTTAGATCTCGTTTAAGATATTCAAATTTGGCGCTCTTACAATCATTCAACCGTTCACGCATGCGCACTAACGTAGGCGGGCGCGAGGGAGGAGATCTACTTCCCTACGTTTCCTCCCGGGAATCGCTGCTTTACATGTGTTGTTAATACATTTAAGGACAAGAAATCTAACAATATAATCATCGTACTGGATACTAGTGGTGAAAATATCTAGGATTTATCAAAAAATTACTCAATTTAATTTTAAAACCATTAAAACGATTATTTTACGGGATTTGAACTTGTATCTGTTAAAAAATCATGGTCAGTTATTTGATAAACAGTGTATTTGTTCGGATATGTGAAATATTTTCCGGTGAAAGTAACCGAGAATGCATGGTTTACCAAGAGGAGTTGATTCACTGGTCACTACTATTTCTTTTACTCAATATTTGTTTTAGTTAAATTAGTAGGTTGGGCTTTTAACTAGCACTGAACCATGAAAAGAAAGTTGAGTAACCACTTATTTGTGGTATATTATTTTAATAAGTAGTTTATATTGAAATTAACAAGTTCTGAGAATTCCTAAAACCTCTGCTTTATAAGCTTACAGTAATTTTAGTTAATGCGTACTTTTCGTTGTACCTATTGGCTGACAATAAGTGATTTTGATTAGCTAAAAATAGTATGTTATACACCAAGGTGGTGAAGACTATTATTATTGATCGAGCACCAAAATTATAAGGCTATATTATTATTATTATTATTATTATTATTATTATTATTATTATTATTATTATTATTATTATTATTTATTTTTATTTTCAATGGATCTACTCTATAAACGTTATAGTCTCAACTCGACCTAACCCTTATCTTCTCTACTTCCACAATCAACTAGCGAAGCAAATTGATTTTATTAACCAATCAAGATGTTACAAGTTATTTGATTTTATTGTCGACCTTACCTAGATAGTTAACGAGCATCATTTTGTGGGTGGAATTCTATTGCAACGGTACGTTTCTTTTCATTGAAAATTGCATATTATTGTGTTCAACAAGCGGAATTTCCTACCGACGACAAACAATTTAATCAAACAAATAGAACAGTTTGAAAAAGATGACACTTTCTTATTTTATATCAACATTTTGTAACCACAGATATAGTATTTGCTTCAATAACCGACCGCTGGTATAATCCAGTGAAGTTGGTAAGATAAGATAGATATGGAGCTTACGTGCCTTTACAGTTTTATCTTTGCAGATCTATTGTATGTGCCATTGGTGCTAAAATGCATTTTCTAGACCAGTCCTTATTACTAGACTTCAATGCCTAACCTCAGGCGAAGCAAGAGCAGCTCTAACCTGTCTGGAAAAAGCATCAGACCATGACGTCGCACATGGGAGAAGACACACAGAAATAAGGCATGTGGATGACGACTTTAAAATGCCAACAGACCACATAACCACCAGATATATATTTCCAAAAACTTCGAGATTGTCATCAAAGATCGAAAGGAGATTGAGGAAGAGAACGCACCACCACTCAGTAGAGCGAATGAACTGATCTGGTACACAGACGGATCAAAGAAATGAGCTCGGCACCGGAGCGGGCATATACCTACAGCAAGTCGAGCAAATATGAAGGAAACGTCTCTCTTTGAAAATACGCCTCGGTATTTCAAGCAGAGATCTATGCAATATTTGCATATGCAATGGCAAATAACATGAGAGCCTACAACAACAGGCAGATCAGGATCTACAGTGACAGTCAAGCTGCCCTTAAAGCACTTCAGAGCTCTAAGTTAACATCTCGGCTGGTATGGGAGTGCGGCGAAGAACGAATATGTGTGCACATTTTTTTCTTAGATCTGTATATGCCGTTGCTCAGATTGTTTACACATACATATTTTTTAGACGCATAATTTAAGAAAAATAATGAGGTCAACTAAGTAGGAACACATAAAGTTGAAAAAATATTGCTGTGTGTTGTAGATATTGTTTTACCACTCGGTATGTTGCAAACTAACTTGTTTAATTTACTAAAAATAAGCATAAAATTGGCCAATCTAAAATTAACTTTAAGTCAAGACTCCAAATTGAAAGGAAGTATATAATTTAAATAGAAACAATAAACATATATGCGTTATTCGAGATTAATAAATACGAAAACACCTTTAGTCGTCTACTTGGAACCGATGTTTTCATTAAAATACAATAAACATGTCAGTCGGAAGCGAAACTCATTAAAGCACAGTTTGTAACATTGATCAAATTCAAGTTACACATGTGTATTTAAATAGTTTCGTTAACTATGTGTTTATCTCAAACGATTAGTTATATTATGGGATGTAAACTATTTGAGGAAACTAGGGTAATGAAGTTGCAAACATTAAATTAAGCGAGAAAATTGAGTGTTAATACACGCCGACGACAAATATACATTTAATACTACACGGAAGTTATTTGAATGAGTCTATGTTCTTTTCTTTTTTTTGCCAAAGTTTTTTTAGGAAAGCGATAGGGAGACTCCAATATACCGCTTTTTCGAGAGAACTATAGCAATACTCCAGTATCCTGTTTATTTAGGAAAACAATAGCTAGTTTACAGTATTTTTCAGGAGAGCGATAGGAAAACTCCAATATACCATTTTTCAAGGATTTTGGGAACGATAGAGAAACACTAGTGTACCGCATTTTGAAGAGAACTATAGTCAAACTCCAATATACCGTTTATTTAGGAAAGCGATAGCGAAACTCTTATTTTTTAGGAGAGCGATAGGGTAACACCATTGCACAGTTTTTTCAAGATAACAAGCTCTAATATCCCGTTTTTGGAACTTTAGTTCTTTACGTCAGATTATGTTTGAGCGACCAGGGGTCGCGACGCAAAAGATCTGACCGTTACGCGTTACGTTACGCTACGTTATGTTACGTTGCTTCGTTTTGTGCCTTGCTTTCGTGCTTGTCTCTCCTTAGTCTCTCACTCGTTTACGAAGCAGCGATGCATATGCTCCGGCCGGGATTCGAACCCGGGCCGCCCGCGTGGAATGCGAGCATTCTACCACTGAACCACTGATGCTATATTAAAATTCTATGCAAAGCTGGTATTCGCAGTGCTGGTGATCTACTTGAATTTGTTCGGATAAATTTTTACTATTATTTCCATATTTTTTTTTGCGCGATTAAGGGGTCTAGCACATTTACTTTTCGAAATACAGGGTGTTGAAATTTTGGAAACTTGAATGTTTTAATTCGATAACTTTAAAATGGATGGATAAATTGATTTGACATTTGGCAGGTTGTTTTTAAATGTAAGAGGGCATATTTTGAAAGAAATAGTAGTTTGTGCAACTAGTGTGGATATGATGGCCATATCGCACGAGGACGAAGTTTGAGCACGACGCCGTAGGTGGAGTGCTCAATCGTTCAAGTGCGATAAGGACAATCCACACGAGTCGAGCAGCATATTTTTTCTACGACCCACTTTTCTATTCTATTCTTTTTCTATTCCTATAAACTGTAATATAACTTATTTAAAAATAAAATTAACAATAAAAAAATACTTCTTCACGGGGAATCGATCCCTGGTCTACCGCGTGAGAGTTTGGTTTGCTTACTACTCGGCCACCGAGGCTTTGCAAATTGTTTATCTATAACGTCAAATGTATTACATACTTTTTGCTTAAAAGGAACTAAAGTTCCTATCGTGTGTCCCGCGACAGGTTCTACCTTTTTTTGTGCCATTTTTTTGGGGAGAATGACAGCGAAGCCCCAGTGTAACGTTTTTTGTAGGAGAACGATAGCTAAACTCAAGTGTACAGTCTTTTTAGAAAAACAATAGCAAAATTATAATGTACCATTTTTTTAGGAGAATGATAGCAAAGCCCCAGTGTAACGTTTTTTGTAGGAGAACGATAGCGAAAGTCCAGTGTATCTTTTTTCAAGGAGAATGATAGCGAAGCTCCATTCTACACTTTTTTTAGGAAAACGATAACGAAACTCAAATGTACAGTCTTTTCAGGAAAACGATAGCGAAAGTCAAGTGTATCTTTTTTTAAGGAGAATAATAGCGAAACTCCATTTAATAGTTTTTTTAGGAAAACGATAACGAAACTCAAATGTACAGTTTTTTTAGAAGAGCGATAGCGACCAGTGTACAGTTTTTTTGGGAGAGCGATAGCGCAACCCCCGTAAACCGTTTTTAGGAGGACGATAGAGAATCTCCAATTAATTGTTTTTTTAGGAGAATCAAAAAGAAACTCTAGTGTACCATTTTTTTAGAAAACCGATAGCGAAGGTCCGTTGTACCGTTTTTTAAGAGAACGATAGTAAAACTCCAATGTACCTTATGTTTGATCGTGAGATAGTAATAAAGAATTATTAATTGTTTTATGATGAGGCTTGGAAGTAAATAATAAGATGTCGTACGTGAATTGAGGGTATAAGTTCTAGTGAGAGATTAAACATAGATACGTTAGAAACCAGAGCACAAAAAGCATAAAAGTTGAGGTGTCAAGGATTTGAAACATTGCCTGGTTGTACCAAACAAATCATATCAATCGTAGATAACTTGGAAATAGTCTCGAAGAAGAAAATAATGGTCGAAACGATAACCACCATTAAACTGCTCTCTCACTTATAACTTTTTCAATCTTTTTTCTTGCTCTTTTCCATAAATTAATCAATGGTATCAGACCAATATGTCTGGTCAACTAATTTTTATCTTATTCTTTCAGTTATTTCGTATGGCAGTTCATTTTTAATTCGAACAATAAAATTATAAACAACTATTTATGAATGTAAAATAATTAATTTTTCAACAACCCTCGTAAGTATTTCTTAAAATTTATAGACCTATTAAAATATCTCCCTTATCTTTCTTTGGTATGTAAAAACCAAACAGAAAGGTGCGCTTTAAAATATCTGTTTAGTGTTTATCATACAGTGGAAGTATTTTTAGAAATAGGGCAATAACTCTGACAAACGCACTTATTGCGTTTGAGAAATTTATGACATCAATGTCAAGAGGGTTTTTAGCTATTCAGAAAATGTCGAGCACTTTAGATGGGAAAGAAATCAGGTATCAAGTGGATGATGGGCGTTTCAGTAATGTGATAGGTAAGTATTTACAAATAACAGTCATTTGTCTTGGAAAATATATGGAATTTCTATTGCGAAGCACCGTCTAATATCATTATAAATATGTAAACAAGTTAGATAAGGTTTTTATTATCAAATTCTTCCACACATTTTAGACCATGTTTTGGTCCCAATAAATTCCAAAAAATAGATCGACTGATTGTTTCAAAAACTAGGCAAATAGGGCAAACATTATAAGATGCTGAACTGCAACTGGACCCTATTGTCGTCACCCTTTGAATTAGGAAACTGCAAGAAGCAATTATTTACCACAAAGCCTGTTTTAGATTCTATACGAATAAAAAAAATTTGATAAATCTTTTTATAAGAACTCTAATCATCAATGCAAACGTTCTATACAGGGTGGTCCGTAAGTAATTGTACATAGAAGTACAGTACAATCTTCACTTCAAAATATTGCGACTTATACCAACTAGCCCTAATAAAATGTTGATATTAAGAAATGAAACAACAACATGAAATTTTAATTTTCGTTTTTATGTATTTTGTAGAGGGCGCCACATAGACCACGTATTAGCGCTACTTTTGTAAAAAATCATTAAAGCCACATCATTACAACAAATAAAAGGTATACTTGTTAGTATCCCCAAATCTTAACGGTTTTAGAGATAATCGCATTTTAGTGATTAACTGCATAATTATTATTCAATGAAATTACGTTCGAAAAATGTAGTGCGTACGATAATTATTTTTTTTAGTATTATAGTCTGTTTCTTATTGTCTGACAGCACGCGAAAAGGTCACAGATGCTAGTCAGGTAGTAAACCATAAGCGTCACCGTTCATCTAAGGAATTTATTTACTATTTAATTTTATACCCGATCTGATATATAAAGGTAATATGAATCTAAATTCGGTTAGTTAAAACAACTTGATAATTTATAAATAGCCACGAATCGTGGGATAACAGTGCTTCGTTTGCCGCCATACCATTGTGAATTAAATGCGATAGAGTTAATATGGACCCAAATGAAAGGTTATGTAGCTAGACATAATAAAACATTTAAAATGAAAGATGTTCGTGAACTAATGAAGTACTCATTGACAACAATAACTGAAGAGAACTGGAGAGATGCTGTGAATCATGTAATTAAAGAGGAAGAGAAAATGTGGGTTTTAGATAACCTCATAGAACAAACTATAGAACCGATAGTGATCTCTCTCGACGAGTCTTCGGATGATTCTTGTATGGCCAGCGAAGAGGATGATACTATAGATTGAATTTTATATTTCCTTTAAATGGTATGTTTACTTTACTTGACATACATTAATTCATTGTCAATAAATTTGAATTATGAAAATTAAACTATATTTTCTTTAATTAATTTAATTTAATAAAAATGAACATGTAACTTGTTAATAGGCCTGAACGAATGAATTTTATTTCAACTGTAATGTCGACCGAATCTAATTAAATAAGCAGAATAAACTAATATCGTAATCTCCGCCACTGCCGCAATATTTATCGTTTATCTGGCATTGTTCAGTTTTATTACCATATTGTATTTTGAGCTGAAACAGGGATGTATAGATAACCAATACAGACACCTACTTGTTTTGCATTAGAATTTTAGTATTTACTTGTGAAATTCTTTGGATCACTCTGTAAAAGATAAATTTCTATTTGAATATTTAATGAGGCTACTGTGCTGTCAGGCATTAAGAAATAGAGTATAAGATGAACAGTATTAGGGTATAGTAGCAGTTAACATGAAAAATATGTATGGTACTTTTAATATTTAAAAATAATAAATATCGTGCACACAACTACATCTTCGAACGTGATTTCATTAATTAATAATCATGCAGTTAATCACTAAAATGTGATTATCTCTAAAACCGTTAAGATTTGGATTGTACATTGTACTGTACTTCTATGTACAATTACTTAAGGACCACCCTGTATATAAACGGATATATTAAATTTCCTAAGAAATGTTCGATTCTATACGCAACCTAAAAGTTTGATGATCTGACTACTTTAATATGTGGAGCAAACTTTCAGAACTATCGACTGCTAAAGCCACCGCTATCTACACTGTTAAAAAAAATTAATTTAGCAAACGTAAGTAAACATAATCAAAATTTATTGTGAAATTTAATATTCCCTTATTTTTTTCAACAGTATAAAATGGTGTTGGCTTTAGTAGCTTTTGATACTGAACGTTTCTTTTGATCATTAGAATACACAAAAAAAATTATATTACTTTTACCAGTTCCCTACCTCAAAAGGTAACGTCAATTAAATTTTTGTGAAAAAAAAATTTTGATAAAATAGTTATGGACACAAAAAAGTTCACTGAAAATTCACATACCACCCTATATTTTACTATGCAATAAAAACAGAGACTCTTTAATAATCATTTGAAATTCCCCGAAGAGCAAAGATTACAGAATAAAAATATAAGATGTTTCACTCGTTCGAATTTATCGCGTAAAGCACCGATGCCGCTGGTGACCTGGATGGTACAGTACGTCGCTACGTCCTTACTTGCATTTAATTTGGCATATTATACGGGACGTCGCCCGTCGAGCGCTGTTATTTTAGAATGGTGTTTATTGGTTGTTCGTGTTTTATATTTATGTTGTATAGATTTTTTAAATTTATTAATTAATTGTTGAAATGAGCAAAAAGTCATATTAATATTTTTCTCTTTAATAGAAAAGCTTGAACACTGAATATTTTGTAATATTTGCTAATATAAAATTACGGATTTATTTTTATAATAAGGATATTATATAAACAAGTACATTAAGCAAGAAAACACACAAATTCAATTCTATAGCTAACCAAAGTGGAATTGGTCAGTTCCTTTTGAACGAATTTACTCAATTTTCTTTTCATCATCCATGTAATCAATTTCCTTTCAAATATTATGCAAGTCTCTATACCAGAGTCCGTATATATATTTTACTCTCAAATGTATATTGAAATATTTGAAAGACAATAGATTAAATTTAACACATAAACCAAACCCCAAACTTAGTATTTTACAACATTTATAAAAACTTTTAATAAAGGTATCCTGCAGCTGCTTCTCTTTTACTGTTTTAACCTTGTCAATCCAAAAAATACGCGTTATTTAAAGATCAAAATTTATTATTTAGTGGCCCTATTAATCTGGTGGCTAATGAGTTTATTCATTTGAGTTTGTGATACATATTTGCTAGATTATCAATAAGTATCACAAAATTACTAAGATGCTGGATAAAAACTGTGAATTGATTCATTTTAAAAATTCAAGTTTATTTTTTACTTACCTTTTCAAATTCATATCCCGAACATTTTTCGGAATACTTAACAATAAAAAACAAACCTTTGTGATAAAGAATCCTATTAATTTAAATATATATTTCTCTAATTACCCCTGTATAGCTTAAAATAAAATAAGCTTTTCGAACTTATCTGGTATCTACCGGTCTCGTTATTGACAACAAAAGCGAGTCGTAAACATAATTTATGAGAGCGGCGTCCGTTTGGGACAGCAACTTGAATCAAACCGCCCTGGAGTGAAACATCTTATATTTTTATTCTGTAATCTTTGGTAAGAGTACACTTCCGTACAACTCACCTTGTATATAATACGAAATAAATCCTACCCTCTTTTCCCTGTTATTGAAGTACTTTCACTATCGTCTCATATTTTCTTTGTACACGATATTTACACAAATTTGTTTTAAAATAGTATCAACTAAGTAACTAAAAACCCCTTGTCACCCTACCGTAATTGGATCCATTCCTGACCTAGTAACTTTTATTTTCACTCAGTTTATTCAACTTCAAACAACGATTGTGAAATCAGATACCCGACAATCGACCCTCATAAAAAGGGGCGAGATCTTGTTTTACAGGAAGGAAGCTGTTGTATATAAAGGGTAGGTGATTAAGAATTAGAATATACTTCAAAAATAGCATGTCAAAAATACTTTCAATGACTACACCAGTCCAAAAGAATCAAAGCCTTGGAAAATATCAAATAAGAATCATAAAATCTAAACTTGCGCAACTTGAATGTCGCTTCTGTCAAAAAAAGGCCAGCATCCATGTACTTATTAACAGAATGCGACTGCCTTTTAATTTATTCCACACAGTGATGAATCACCGTCATTTCCACCTGAAAAATTGTGACATTCCTTGATAGGCTTACTATAAATCGTTGGAATAATTATTATTCTGCGATATCTATCGATTCTTGTTGACTTTCCGTTTCCGCCAACAATCTGCAACGCTCCGTATTCCCCGTTTTGTGCATTATTCCATAGTAGATTTGTTGTTTAATTTGCCTGATTTGTATAATGTTAAATGATTTTGTGCTAACATTTTGAATAAATTATTTTTAACAGTGTACCCACTAAATATAAAAAAATCTTCGTCTTTGACCGAATTTCATATCGACTATATAAGGATTTTACGACGATTTTATTCCTAATAAATTAATCTGTTGTTTGGGAATGACGTAAATAGTACAATAGTAATTTGCATCGCATTATATTTTTCTTCTATCATGTTATGAAGGGCTGATACCCTAATTTTGATCATTTTCATTCCGCTTGGTACTTCCTTGTACGGATTATCGAACTCGATCAACTAATAGTTAATTCTGATAAAATGGAAATTAATGAGAAAAGAATTCTTATTCCAGTTGCATTTGTAATAGGGCTAAAGTAGGTCGTATAGTTTTCTTTATTGCTATTTTTTCAAGAATTAATGACACTTATGCATAGTTAATTACTCTATCATCATCATGGTAGTTCAATCCAGATGGATTATGGCTAGCTCAATAGAGCTGTGCTTACTTGGTCGATTACTCTTCTTATATCAGTGCAACTATAATTTTTTTATTTGTCCTGTCCTCTTTTGTGATAGTTTTTTCTGTCTATGCATTTTGTTTTCCAGTCTCTGATTTCCAATCTTCCTCTACTTGATCCATCTGCTTCGTGGTCTTCCTCTTGTTCTCGTCTTTAATATTTTTGTTGGTGCTCTTCTCATAATGTGTCCCATCCATTCCAGTCTCCTTGCTTTTATATTCATTCATTCATACGTTTGGGTTGGGCTCAACAGCCAAGGCATTAGTCATTAGCCATTGGTCATGTTATCTACCTACTTCCATTCCAAAAACTTCGTGTCTTCTAGATAGGTCACCAGTTTATCTGGAGAAATCTTCAGTAGTTGTGATAGTTGTGTTATTTCCACTCCAAAGTGCTTCCGTCTGAGACCTTGCAAGTTCTCATAGAAGCAGAGTATGTGTTATTAGGTGTTTCATCGTAGAGTTCACATTTTCTGCACATAGAGGTTCACTAACTTTGCCCATCCTGTGCAGATGCTTCCTCAGGGTACAGTGTCCAGTCACCAGATCGGTAACTGTCTTCAAATTTCTCTTACCCAAATTCAACAGCCTGGACGAGAGTTCCTTGTCTAACTTATTCAGTAAACTTTTAGTATGGAGGTGTCCTTGTGTCAGCCTCCATTTGAGTTGGTGTTTCTCAACTAGCCAGTTCTCTACTTCCCCTCTTATGTGATCCTTTGTGATTACACAAAACGGTTCAGGATCGGTGAAGGCTCCTTTAGAACTTTCTTTAGCTAGCTGGTCTTCTATTTCATTCCACGCAATCCCATCTTGTGCCATATTAGCTATCGGACTATATTTTCTCCTCCTGCTTCCATTTCTATTCCCATGCTTCTTCTTAATATTCATCATCTCTTGTTATGTCTGCTCCAAGTATTGTTCTCAATATTTTCCTTTCTAGTATTTTTAGATCTTCTTCATATTTTTTGTTTATAGTTGTTGTTTCCAGTGCGTAATGACTGGTCTTATAGATTTGTTTCTTTACTGATCGATTTAGATTTTAATAGTTTCTTATTTATGCCATGGATTTGGTTTTCTTTCAATATTCTTCCTTTTATCTTGTCTTTATTAGTTTGTCCTATATTTGTTCCTAAATAATAATTGTAGCTTGATACAATTCGAAACTTGTAATTTTGATTCTGTTTTTTTATTTACGAAAAAGGAAAAAGCAGTTTTATACAGTTTCTTCAGTGAAGAAGATCAAATATCTATAGTCAAATGCAGTCTTATCATGCGGGTCATACGATTCAACAAAGACATATTCACAGTTTTTGTTTTCTTTTATTGCGTTTAATCATAACTTCCAAATAAAATCTGTAAGATGAATAAGACAGACTTATGCAATTTTGACGGGAGAAAAAAGGATATTTATTTAGTTTTCAGCGATTCTAAAAAGTCTTTCACCAGCGAAGTTTTTATTTACATGTCAGTCATGTCAATTTGACAATTCAAGGTGACAAAATGAATAATAAGGAGCAATTTTCCGGTATTTTGCATCCACAAGCAAAAAAATGGTACTTAATCTGATACATTATTTCGAGAATGAATGAAAAAGTGGAAATTTGTTAACCAGTGTTCAGGAAACATCAAGGTGTGCTAGTATTTGAAGTATTTGTTGTGTTTTCCTTTAAAGATAAGAAAGTTTTAAGTCAATATACGAGTATATAATATAAGACATTGTCTCACGTAGTAGATACAACCATTAAAGAGTGTAAACATGTTCCAGAATATTATACTACGGGGGTTATTCTTTAGGTAATAAATACGACTGATAAAAATAATAATTACATATTCATAGATGTCAAAGATAATAGTTAAATAATATTATAACGCATTACAAAATGTTTTAAAAACACTTTCCAAAGAGCAGATCGTTCACTAAGAAGAAATAACTACTTCTCCGGCTATATGCCACGACATATATTGAATTACACTTCTAAGTTAAACGGTGCTCAATCAACCATGTAATTAGAAAGAACAACATCACTTATAATCTCAAAATATTCAACGTAAGACTTTCCACACATGATGTGACAAATATTTTTACTTTTCAAGTTCAGACAAATTCATTTCGCATTGTTTTTCGATCCAAATTTGTCTCAGTCTATCTAACTTCAATCTTACTAGGTCTTGGAAGTGAGACATCTGTCTGGTAAAAAAAATACAATAATAGAATTCATTTCCACCCAACAAAGATTCTTGTTTATAAAATATTTATTACATTATTATTCAGCATCCGAAGGTATTAATAATAGGCAAATTAGATTTCCTCGAGATCAGCAATTATGAAAAACACATAAATAAATAGAAACGTTTCAAGATTTCAAGGTCCTTAAACAGGTTGTACCGTTTTACCACGTTCAGTGCAAAGTAGTACGTTTGGGTAGGACAGAGTGAAAAAATATAATCATTATTTTCTCTAATTAAATCTAATTACAATTTATTAAGCAGAATCTTTAGAAATCTACATCGAATACGATCCTTATACAGATAGAAACTGGACTAAGTATAACCAAAATACGAGGTGATATTAATTTTGCTATTATTTATAGGGGAGATTATCAAAGGTAATACCTCGAGTGCTTCAAATTTTATCGTTTTTTTTTTCACTAAAACTTGTTTATTTGGCAAAAATATGGAAACAAACCGATTGATAAAATCACGAGTCCGTTAGAACGAGGGATTTTTTCTAAATTCGGTTTGTTTGAATGTTTTTGCCTCAAATAAACAAGTTTGAGTGATGAAAATAAAAAATTATGTGATAAAATTTGAAGAGCGAGTTGTATTTGGGAAGATCATTTTTTTCATCAATTGTGGAGTGGAATTTTGTATTAAATTTTCAATATTCTCTTGGGTGATGGCACTGATTCGGTTTGTGTTCATTTTTCAATAAACTTCGAAGCACTTTTAGTTGTCAATAATGACAAATTCAAAGTAAAATTTTGACGTTTCAATGTAAATAAGTTATTAGATGAGGAAGCAGATTTATCAGTGTAATACCGAATGATTGGCTAGAATAATGTATTGCTATTGGTTAAAACCACCATGACACATTTTGACAAGTTAAAAAAATAATCCCTTATTCCCGGGTTTCAATTTGTTTCCTATAGGGCTGCTAAGAAAATATTGTGTGTCGCACTTCCGAATAATTATAGTTTTTATAAATAAAATTGTAATCTTTAATATTTAGGCCGGTTTATACGATCATAGCATATTCTCAAATTTGCTCGATAAGAGTATTAGTGAGCATTTTCAAAAAAAGACTAATTTTCCGGTTTTTCCCGATTTCCTCTTGCTCGACCCCACAATTTGTTCGTATTTCAATTATCTGCAATGTATCCATACCATTAAAATTGCTTCCGTACGCATTACGCTATATGAAAAAAACTAAAAAAGGAGATTTTTTTCGTTTTACATGTTTATAACAAATGACTGAACAACATTTGCGTGTCCAAGGCATATCAAAATAATACTATAATGTCTTTTATATGATGGCATCAACCGTTTTCTAGGATTTTTGTCAAAAATATTTACCTTTTGCTTGGCCTAATCTGCACTTTCCGTTGGCCACTGAATTATATTTATTCCACTCATTTTCAAGGTAACATTATTTTAATTCCTTTTAAAAATATCATGAGTACGATCATGTTTTAGTCCTTAATTTGACATCAACTAGATGATAAATAATTAGTTAGCATTTGTTGTTGTTTGCTGATGTATAAATTAAATGAATTATAAATTTTCTAAAAACAATGACGATATTAAATTGCGTTCTGTTGTTCCAGCAAAGAGAATATCAATATAGATTTCGAGGTTAGGTTAGGTTCTATGTGAGTGGAGCCACCTCCACGCGACCTTCGTTAAGGGATTACAATTCACCCCACAAGCCTGTGCTTCTGGCGAGGTCCATGGTTGTATTTGGGTATACTTTTTTGAAGTCGTTCGGCTCTAAAACCGAATATATTATACCTCACCCTGAGCAAAACTGGGCATGAGCATAGTATGTGCTCCGCAGTTTCGTCCTCCAAATTACAGAACCTACAGTACAAGGTCTGAACCAGACTCATCTCCTTTAGGTGGTAATTTAGTCTACAATGTCCTGTAAGCAGTCCCCGCTGAATGCGTAGGTTTGTTCTACTCCATTCCAGGATCTGCTTATTTTTGGTACTCGAAGGGCACTATACGAACGCCTTCGAGTGGGAGAGCCCCGGTATATCTGCCCAGTACGCGTAGGTTTTGCTCTCCGCCCAGGTAGCTATGGCTGATCTAGCAGTGCTTTCCGCAATGACAAAAAATGGTTCAGGGGGCCTATTCTCGAATGACGAATGACGTATTCGACATAATAATATGTCGATAGAAATTGTCGCACAACATTGGCATCTGGCATTCTCAAATGGGTTCGACATCGAAGTCGCATGAGATAAATTTTGTCGAATAACATGAACTGGCAACACCGAAATTTCGATATTATATCGTGTTCCATGCCACTTCTCTTGTAAAGTTGTAAAATAATGAAATGACAGTAGTACTTATATGATCTGTGATGACAGTATTGATTTGGTTATTTGTTAGAAGTTAGAATGTACAATGTACTTACTCGAATGTGGAACAAGAATAACAAGATAAACATGGAAAGTGAAACCAAAAAAAAATTATTGCACCCAAAACCAAAAACGAACATTAATAAATTTGATGCAAGAAAAAGAAAATGAGCCTTTTTTATCTGGAAAATCTTCCCCAAATTTTACCTTTCAAATTGCAATGAGTGAGTGGCAGAATATTGCCCCATTCTAAATTCTGCTTCTTTTGATATGTATAACGTTAACCTATAAATTTCGCAAGTAATGAAATTAAATAGGATCCCAGGTCCGATGAATAAAGTCTCTGATCTCTTTTTTGCCTCCTCATTGCCCTCCACTCCTCGATGCGCCCGCACCCACAGGTCAAATTGATTCTGTTTTCCTTGCCTAGTATTTCAAGGGATTGTAGACAGTTATATACCATCTTGGATTTTATCCTGTTCAAGCTCAGTGCTTCAAGAGCAGCCTTGCTTGCTATCTGACAGGACGTGTATGTTCTTTTTTACAACAAGTTGATTCATCAGCTCTCTTGCAGCCAGTTCAATGGCGTATACTTCAGTCTGAAAGAAGGTAGCGTACCATTTCGAGGTTAGACGAGATGTCAAAATCCAAAAATCAGGGAAGTAGACCTTACAAATCCTACGGAAATTACGGTCCGTAATTTTCAAGGTCGAAGCCTCTTCGACGCCACGAAAGAGGGTGACATCACGTTCAAATTTCGCGCTCGCTTTCCGCACTTTTTGTAATTATTATTTTAGGATGAAAATGCAATATTTTTTTAAAATACTTCAATTTAAAGCAATGAAAAAAATTAGTGAAAAGACCCATTGTCGTTATCTTTGGAATTAGGGGCGCAATAATTATTTTCGGCAAAAAAATTACTACAATTACATATTCACTGCGTCTAAAGAACTCACCTACCCAAATAATACTACGAACGTACAGTACATAATCCACATATCAATAACAATAACAAAAAAGTGTGGGTCTGCCAAACAATCACGCATCGCAAATGAATAACAATGACAAAATTATACAAGGACAGCATTGAAATGAATTATCTGCTTCAAGAAAGTATGTCGATTATATTCTTGAAAAGTACATTATGAAAATAAATACAACGCATAACTGAATATAGATAAGTTTCAAGTGATGATGCTGTAATAATAATTACTCTAAAAGGAGGCTACGAGTACAATTTTTCTGTAGCATAGGAATACAGTCATTTGGTTCGAAAAATAGTGGTTACCTGGAAAGGTTGCGGAATATGGTAAAAATTTTAAGGTGTTCTGCAATTTTTGAAACCTCATAAGGGGGTTGTCTTAAGTAGAGAGGAAATCATTAAAAAAAACCACCTCCTCACTTCTTAGAAATCAGACAACCTGGAATATGCCACAAGACGGTACGATGAAAAAGTATAACTTTTCAAAGAAATTCGTTACGGAATTAAGCAACAAGAAGGAATGGGATCCAAATACCATTACCAGACTTGGAAAGAATTCCATTCAATGGTACACAGACGGCTCAAAAGCAATAGAAGGAACTGGGATAGGAGTGTTCGGGCCAGGAACCAAACACTCTGAAAGCTTAGGAAAACCCCTAGGAAATCCACGCCAAAATAGTGGATGAAGAAGAATGCAGATTTTGTGGCATGGAAGAAGAAACCTCCATCCACATAATTTCCAACTGCACAGCACTTCAAAATCCTTACATTTTATGGGGTTTCAGAACAAGCAAAACTTTTTATCAAAATAACATTTTTCACTAAATTAATATTTAAAAAATTTTCACCTATAGAATAGGTACTCCATCCGTGGACACGCTGTATAGCGGATTAAACTCCAAACTTTGTATCAAACACCTATACTCGATGTATTGATAACTGCAATACTTAGATCAAATGCAATTTGTTCAGATTAATGGATTTAGGTCTGCTGAATATTATACGGATTCGTCAGGCGTTCCGCAAGGTTATCGTTTGGGACCTATGTTGTTTAATATTTTTATAAAGGTGCTTCTAAACGGGCAATATATCTAGTGCAATATGTAGCTGCAACACAGTGGCTGGCAACATTGCCAGCAATAACAGCCAATCTAGATAATATATTGACAATATTTCCAGTGTGTCCCGGCCATATAGCTACACATGTTTTGTGTTGCCTATGCATTTAATTGGTTGCAGCAAGAGTTGCCGGACGATCGCTTGGCCAGCGAAAATACTCTGCAATTTTACTTTGTTTTGGTGTTCGTTTGTTGTTGTTGTTATGAAAATTTTGGAGGTTATAGTATATAAAATGACTAATACTTGGTCGAATGAAAAGATTATTGAGTTTATTAATGAAATACATTCACATCCTGAGTTATAGAGTGTGGAAACCGGAATTTATAAAGACAGACATTCTAAAAAAGATGGATGGGCAGTTATCGCCGAAGAATTTGGTATATCAAGTGATGAGGCCTACAAAAAAATCAGAAACCCGAGAACTTATGCAAAGAATGAGGCGAAAAAGAAGAAAACCGGTAGTACTGGCGATAAACTAGTGAAATGGTAGTTTTAACATGTTATCAAGACTTATTTCTAGACTTGGGTAATCTAAAGTTTCACGCCTAAGGTCGAATCTACAATCTACTCTTCTTTTTCTTCAACTTGGTGTTTAAAACAATATAAGTCGTTGCGACGCGAATGATTTCGTCAGCCATTCTTGCACGATTGTGTAGCCCGTCTACAAAACAAATTATTTTCATTAATGGGCCATAGTGTTGCAAAAAATATTGCCGAGATATATATGGCAGAGCCATGCTACAATAATTGAAATGTTGTCATGCTGGCTGGGCTATAGTTGCCAATATTGCAGCCACATATTGCACTGAAAATATTGCCCGTTTAGAAGGTACTTAAATGAATTTTTTGTGATTTTTATGTTAAGACGTCGCTTAGAGGAATTATTTGTAGTAAATACTCTGTAATAGTATTTTAAAAAATATTTTAAACATGTTATTTTATTTGTGTGTAAGATATTATAATAATAAAACATCACAAAACATTAAGATTTGAAGTTTGTTTAAAAAAATTCAACTGCTCCGTTTTTCGTGCCAGTGAGTGTAGTTCTGTCGATGAATCATACTCGAAAACTTGGCAATTAAATAACATAATGGAATGACCTAGTGTAAGTATATTCCTGATAAATAATTTTTGCGGTTTTGTACCTTTATATGCAATATGCATATCGCAATATGAGCACATGTGAGTACGAAATAAGCAATTATTTATTTATTACCACAATTTATGTGCGCACATACTTTGAGATAATATGCATTATACTTGTAGACAAAGGTCCTCGAATGAATCATTATAGAAGAATGTTCAAAGTGGTGAACATTTAAATGGTTATTTATGTATATATATATATGCCGCTGTAATCTCGAAAAATATTTCTTACAGGATCATTTAATTTATTAATGGACATAAATATTTATTGGTTATTATTTTCTAGGTACAAAGCATGACGAAACAAATATCAAGTAATTAAAAGATTCGAGCTTGTAAAAAATCTTTGGAAAATTGAACGATACAAAGCAAATTCTCAAAAATATTTTTGAGCGCACATTGACCGCACGAGATAGAAGGCAAACTTATTTTAAAAAAATACCTAAATTCACTGTACTACATTTATCATCATCCTCATCATAAACCCTAATATACCCGAAGGTGTTAAGGTGTTTTGTCCATACAAGGTTTGTACTTAAGTATTTCATTCGTTTTTATACACAAATTTCACCCAGCTTCTTCTATTTCGTGCAAGTTCTTTCCCTTCCTTCCAGCTTACTTTTTCCCAGGATACCAGCTATTACATCATCCCATTTCCTTCTAGGCCTGCCTCTAGATCTATTTTTTGGTTTGGTTTGCCATATCAACTTGACTTGTCTCGAGTTGTCCATTCTTACCATATGTCCAAACCACTTCAGTTGTCGTTCTATACTGTTTATGATCGGCTCGACCTCCAATTCCTTTCTAATAACTTCATTTCTCACTCGGTCTTTTTTTGTGATGCCCTTTATGCCCCTTAGAAATTTCATTTCTATGGCTTGTATTTTGCTCTTCTGTTGTTCCGTGAGTACCCAGCTTTCACAACCATAGATCAGGATCGGTTTGAATATGGTTTTGTAGACTATCAGCTTTGTCTTCGTCGACACTTCTTTCGTCCTTACAAGCGTGTTACTTAATGAATAGTACAACTTGGTTGCGCTTTCTATCCTGTTGCCAATTTCCGCTTCGTTCTTCCCGTCTTTGTTTATCAAGACACCTAGATACTTGAAGTTATCCGTTTGTTCTAATTCTTTACCGCTTAAACTAACAACTGCTTGAACTTCGTTTCTACCGATCACCATTATTTTTGTTTCATTCGCATCAATTTTCAAGTTGTATTTCTTCAGTGCTTCATACCATAGATTTAAATTGTTTTGCAGGTCCGTTTGATTCTTGGCACATATCATTAGATCGTCTGCGAAGGCACATTCTGTTATATAGGTTGGTTCCAGATTTCTGTACCCACCAGAAGTTTCTTTGCTTTTGCTTTGACTTCCTTCATTACATCGTCTAGTATAAGGTTGAATAAGGTGGTGCTTAGAACTCCTCCCTGTCTTAAACCTTCCCTAGTTAGAAACTGCTCAGACTCGGCATTATTTGTTCTTATGTAGTTTCTGGTGCATTGGTATAAGCTGGCTCTGCTGCTCCTTAGTTCTTCGTTGACCCCTCTGTTTCTTAAACTGTTCAATACTGTCTTCCTTGAAATACTGTCGAGAGCTTTTTCCAAATCTATGAATGCTACATACATATTGCTATTATGAAACTTCTCAATCATTTGTTTTATGGTAAATATGTGGTCTTGTACTCCTCTTCCTCTTCTAAATCCGCTCTGTGAGTCTTCCAGCTGATGTTCAATTTTGGTTTTTAATTTACAGTCTAACAATTTTTCGTATACTTTTGACACAATGCTTAATAATGTAATACCTCTATAATTATTACAGTCTCTATTGTTACCTTTTTTGTGTAGAGGCAGTATTATTCCTATCTCCCAATCTTTAGGAATTCGGTGTTCTTTTGCAGCTTTATTGATTAGAATTGTTAACACTTCAAATCCTGTGTGTCCCAAGTTGTGCAGCATTTCTGTTGTTATTTGGTCATGACCTGCAGCTTTACCTCTTTTCAACATTTTTTATTGCTGCTTTCACATCTTCTATTTCAAACTGTACATACTACATATTCACATTGCTCTTGTTCTGCTTCTGAGATTTCTGTTTCTTCTACCATGTTCGTTCGTTGTACAGTCAGTATGTCTATGCCATTATTTCCTTTGTCTCTGTCAACAGTTTGCCATCTCTGGATAGAAGATATGTATTTTTCGTATTTCTTCCTTTCCTGATTGTTTTTAGTGTTTTGTAGAAAAGCTTTTGGTTGCCATGTTTGTCTTCTTCCAATTTCTCTCCAAATTTCTCCCATCTCTTTCACCTTTGTCCTTTGTACCTTGTACTCGCTGTAGTTTTCGCTTGACATTTTTTCAAAGTATTTTTTCCATTTGTTTTTCTTTTCTTTGACTTCTTTCTTAATAGCTTCCGACCACCAGTTTGTTTTCTTCCTCGTTTTATCGTTAATACAAACTCCGCATGTCTTCCTGGCTACAACTAGTATTCTACTTTTGAACTCCTTCCATAAGTCCTCTAAATCGTAACTATTCACATTTGTTCTACTACATTTATACCCCTCACTATTAGGAGGTTCGCAAGGAGAATCGAACTCGCGATCTCTTGCTTACTAGTCAGTGGCCTCGTCAGTAGCTTTAGCCATCTAAGCCACGGCGCCAGCTAATGTATACGCTCTAGTAGACCGCTCCAAACAAAAAGCGTGTTAAGAGCGATATAACCACATAAATTTTTCTATAAAATAGGTTTAAGATTTAATAGCATCCTATGCAATGCCCACTAATTCCCCAGTAATGCCTCCTGATTCCTCCGCAATGCCTGCAATTTCCTAGAAATTCCTAGTATTGCTACTAATTTTCAGTAATACGTACATGGTATTATTAGAAAATACACCTGAAAATACAGAAAATAGTATACAGATTTTTCATCGGTGGTTTACCCCTCGGAGCAGCCTTAAATTGGAACTGCGAGACGAGAAATTATATTTAATAGCCAAGGGCAAATGATAAAATTAGGGTTATTGGATTCTGGAGCAAATGAACTTAATTATTTAAGACCCAAGTTATGAACGAAGAAAGTACACACTGCACAACGCTACCAACTGTGAAACATACCGTTCTGGAATTGCTGAGAAATAAACAAATAATTGCTATTTATAATTCGCGAGCTTTCACTCGGTTTCCACGTGATGTGTGTTGTTTTTTCGCGACATTAGTACACCTACACACGAGTTCTTGAAAATACTCCTTTACAATAAAAATGGATTTTCCTACAGTCACCCGTGAAATGACTAATTACTATATTCAAATGAGATCACAAAGTCGACAAATGCCGAAGATTGTTACTTTACGCTCTAGAGCAAAAAATGCAATCCTTTTCGCTCGCTTACTTCATCAAATTGCAAATTTAAATAATAAAAAAGTAATACAGTAATATATTAATTAGTCATTTTAGGCAAGGCCGTAGAAAAAATTATGTGTGATTTTCGAGCGTAAAGTAACAAATCGCCAATAACATTCTTTCCCAATCGGCCATCTGTTACTTTACGCTCTAAATACACAAATATCTATCAAATTGTAAATTAATTTTATGCAACATAAAATATTAGCGATGAAGATCTATCTAAAACCTTTGTAGGTATATATAGGTACGTCAGTGAAATTACAAATCGACACCAAAAGATTGTTAAAAATGTACACACGTGCTATATAGATCTAGAAAAAGCCTTTGACAGAATTAGAAGACGAGATATATTTGTAAAGTAAAAGGAAATGTAAATATTATGAGAATAGAAAAGAAAATTCCAAGAACGTGGTGGTAAAGAACCGAGTGGTAAATCGCTGGCCAAAATCTTGTACACCTGCTTCCAACAAACTTCCACATACGTTTTTGTTGAAGGGCGTACAGTTTTCAAGATACTTGATAACGTAAGAACCCATGCAACCTTTTTGTAATGCAACACACGCTTACATAACGAGAACAAAAATATATACCTAATTTCTGAAAACACTCAATAGCATTGCTTTTTATGATATTTCAGCTGTTTTATGGGTAACTTTAACAACCTGTATCTAGAACACTCAAGCTCCCACGACCCATATCGACAGGAAATTTTACGCCGATGTTTGCATTTTCTACACGTTCTTTCAGTTTGTAATACCTATTCATTAACACCCTTTATAATGACCTATTCAACAATTCTAAATTCGTTTTTTCCACATACTTCCATATTCCTCCACATACTTCCCACCTTCGGTGTACACCTACTTGCACTTGCGGTTTACCCCTCGTAAAGAACTGCCTGACCAAAACGTTGAATTAGTAACGTCATATATCCTGACTTGTTATTTTGGCATATCGTGAAAAACTGCTGCGTCCCAAAGTATTACTAGTTAAAGAAAATGCCCAAACTAGCTAGCATAAGTTACTTAATGCGTAAGACTAAGTTTCTAAATAAATTTTAAAAAATTTTTATGTCGTTTACTTCAAATTAATTTTAATCAAATTTCCCAGTATAATTATTTTAAGTATAACAATAAATAAACATGTTATCGTTACTGCCCACCTCTACAAACAAATAATCAAGTGACTGACTGAAATTAGTCGCAGTGACGTCACTAGTCGTTCACCTAACGCGATTATCGCTAACTGGATGACTGTGCGATGGATGACGACTCGTCATTGGCAAGGGGTTGTTCACTTTTCGCTTGCTCTCTACAACTCTCACACTACCACTCTCTTCAATTCTCACGAGTCAGACGAACATAAGGGGAAATTACTTAATTGTTAATTGCTAGTGTTGCAGAAAGGAGAGTGAGCGAATAGTTATCCACAAGAAACAATTATTTTAAATGAGTTTAGGAAGTGTTTATGTATGCAGACCGAGAAAAAAAATCGTTTACTTTATTTTCTATTTTATTGGTTAGTTAATACTATAACAATGGCGTTGCCTAGTATTTATGTAAGTGTAATTAATTTACAGCACTAGTGCAAATTAATGAATGTGTTAAATTTTCTTTTGATGGAATCAAAAAAAAATTATAATTAGGGCTATAGTTTTGCAAACGTAACAGAAGCTACGCTGT
>CAJUYG010000126.1:463703-493905 GCA_910591675.1 Galerucella calmariensis
GAATTAAACGGATTTATTAATCATATAGTGATACACCTATAAAGAGCTACTAGCATTGTAGAAAAAGTCTGGATTTCTTGGAAACTTAATCATATCTATACATAGGTATTTATGTTAAGTAAATCATGAAAACATGTCTATTGTTTGATTCTCCATTGTAATATGCGTTTTTATATTCAGTACAAGTATCACACTTACTTACAAGCGAATTATTATTCATTTGAAATGTCTATTTCTTGATACTGAATTATCTACTTACCGAAGCCTTACAATAACGATGGTAAACAGTCCAGTTCGAAAGGTTATTTTCGTTATATAATTATGTCATGTTTTTCTCCACTGTGACACACAATTGTTTTTCAATTACCGAATAAACCAAAAAATAAGAAAATATAAAATATAATTGGCGTTATGAATTTTTCAGTATTACCATTTTTCCGAAAACTAGTGAATCATAAAGAAGCTTTAAGTATAATAATTTAACTCATATTCATATTACCACAAAGATGCTGCAGTCATACCTACAGAGAGGTATTATCCAAATAAATTTTTATTATCTATAATAGGTACATATTACCATTGATTAAAAAATATTTTTTAATCAATGGTAGGTACCTATTACCCAACACATTGATTGACATTTACAATACAAAAGTTGATAAATACATACATGTCTATTTATATATAAACTACATTAACGTTATAAAAACATACGTATTTGTTATAGGTATTATGTAATTAAATATTCATCCACATTAAAAACAAATTTCTAGTTTTTTCTTTCCATAAACCGGAATCAATGTACCTACCTAGTTAATTTCAATAAAAAACTATAGGTATAATACCATACCAATTTACTTGTAACATGTATTTATAATTAACTGACTAAGTAATCTAAAAATAAGCCAAATTTCAAAATATTTATTTTGTTATCTTTGAAATAAGTTATTAATCAAGCCAACCGACACAGATAGGTTGCTAATTATCTTTTATCTATTAAGTACTCTTTAAGGAATAAAACTGTTTTAAACCAAATGTATACAATAAAAAAGAAAGTGATTTGTTTGGTGAGATACCACAAATTAAATAGTGTTTTATTATTTTTTCAAAGACTGGTCTAGAGTTCTTGTTTGACCTAAACTGGACATTTAAATCTCATGTGCATGAAGTCACCTAGTGTGAACATGGCTTTTACCTGTCGGCAATACGTTTGAACATTTAGTATTCCTTAGATTTAATTATTTTTTATTAGAAAATATTAAAATGGTTGTCAGTCAGCAGGTTTTAGATAAAACAACACGCTATATCTACTAAATGAGATAATAATAGTGCAACACCTACCTGTTGTGAAGACACAACTACTGAAAAAATTGCACTAACACAACAAACACATTTAATAACAACACACTTTTTGATAATTCCAGTAACTCAAGGCACTTCACACACTCAAAACTTGAAATTTATAAATCCTTACATGATTTTAACACACAAACAAAATTTTCAAAACTTTTCCGATTCTGCGTAAAACTTTTCACAAGGTGTTATCGTGTCAGTAACTGATCGCGAGACTACAAAACAAACGCAACGGTAGAATGGAATGGAATGCTGTCCAGCTGTCATTCATTGCTGTCAACTTAATTCCGTTGGCATCACATTTCGTTTTGCGCACTAAAAGCCTACACAGTTGCCAAGATGAACGAAATGTCTAGCTTGTGAAGATATCATATTTTAAGTATTTTATTACTTTTGGATAATTGAGAATACCCATTTTTGATCATTTCTGCTTGATAACAAAATATAATCCTACAGGTAAAACCAACTAAGAAAAACTCACAGCGTAATTCCCGACAAAGAATAGTACAGCGAGATGTGTATATGTTTAAGTGAGATAGAAGACACCTAATTGATGACGCTGTCTGTTTTTTATTTGATTCGGTTACTATTTTTACGATGCCCTAGGCCAGTAGCAAAGCTTGGGCTTTCTACTAGCCAATAAGAAAAAGAGATATTATTTAGAATAAACAACTTCGAACGACACACATTTTCATAAAAGAATACCACCGGCAACGTGGTTGAAACAAATCCCCGCCATTTTTTCAGTTATACCAATATTGAGACTAACAAAAACATTTGTTTAAGGTTAAGTTTAGAAAGCTAAGATAGGAAAATAAGATATTTTGTGAAATAAAGTAGAGTTTTGACTATATTTTCAGTGCTTTCAAAGGTTTCAATGGTTTTAACACTTGGCTAATCCAGGAAGTTGACGTTAATGAAATAATTGTATTATTAAAATATGGATAAAAAAGATACGCAAAAATCTCCTTTGGATAATCTTTACGGCGACTTCGATGACTTCGATTTAGGACAAACAGTGGAACGGGTAATTAGTTTTTTTTTATTGAACTATTTATCTTTAACAATTATTAATTTGCAGTTGAAGAAAGAAAATAAAATGCTGAAGGATTGCATAAATGAACAAAAAAAAGATATAGATAAACTTGCTAATACTATAGTGGAACTAAAAACAGCTAATGAAACACTATCAGGTAATATTAGTTCACTGTATAGTACAGCAAAAGCTGAAATAGAAAGAAAAGACAGAATAATAGCTGATTTGCAAAGAGATAAGGACGATATAACTTTCAGAAGAAGAGACCGTTATTTTAACAATAAAGGTGGCATACCACAAAATAAAAATAGTGGATTTAATCAAGAGGTTCATAATAGCAATTATGTACAATCACAAAATAGCAATTTATCTCAGTTGAAAGAGGAAGTTTTGGACAACAAGCCTATCCCTAACCATAATAGAAATATGTATGACAGTGCTAACAATGGCAATATATTCCAAGAAAGATATAAACAAGAAAGAAATACATGTAATAATGAAAAATATAGTGAACTTCCAGTGCTGTGTAATCCAATGGATACAAATATTAAATTTGAGGATAAGTCTAGAAGTAGGAGGTTGGAAAGTGAAGGTAGACCATATAATCCAATAGATAGAAATACTAAGTTTGAGGATGGGCCAAGAGGTAAGAGGCTGGAAGGTGAAGGTAGGCCATGTAATCCAATGGATACAAATATTATTAAGTTTGAGAATAGGTCTAGAAGTAGGAGTTGGGAAGATCATGATACTAAAAAATTTGAAAGATACAATTTTCATAATAAAAATGATAAATATCATTGGGATGGAAGAAACAGAAATAAAAGTAGTAACAGAAGAAGAGATAAAAGTAATGATGGAAGTAAAGATGAAAGTACCCAAAGATATATAAAGGAATATGGTAGATATGGGGCGAGCGATAATAGAGATCCTTCAGATGACAATATCTCTAGAAGGTAAGACTGTTCTGTTATTGTACAATTTTGATATAAGGGTGTACTTGTTGAAATATTCATGGAAATTGCGTTTCACTTAATTTTCAGCTCATCAAACATTTTAACTCAAGTGTACCTATTTATTGCCAAAACCTAATATATGTATTATTAATTCTAAAAATTGTGATGTTTGAGCAGTTCCTGAATCATCTAGTTAATGTTAAAATTACAAAAATTTTGCCATCTCTATTTAGCTAATTTAAATAAATTTAAGATGGAATAGTTAGATTAAATAAATAACATTGTGTATCTTATCTTCTATCCAATAACAGTGCCATGCAGTGTGAAGATTAAAATTTATTGAAAACATTCATTTTATATTTATTTATTAGTCAAGTAATGAACTTTAGTTTCTGTCAATATTGAATTTTAAACATGTATAGTTACAAAATGTTTATTTTCTCTTAATAAGATAAATTTGTACTTTTACTAGAATGAGTAAATAGTATTTGATATTATCTTCTGTAAGTTCCTTGTGGCATTATTTATTATTTTTTCTCTTATTTTTTGGGAATCAAAATTGGTAACAATTCAATATTCGAACTAGCTTCAAATCTAACAATACGTTGAGATCGATACTAACAAAAACAAAACCAAAAAATGGACAACAGTCTTCAAAAAATTGCATATATCAGATATCTTGTGAATGCTACAAATTCTATTTAGGGTAAACATCTAGACCATTGAAAGTATATCAAAGATAGGGAGTTCTTTAAGTCAGGTATTTGTAAACATGCTTGGGAAGAGGGGCATAAAATAATCATACACAAAAAAGTAACAACAAACGCTTTTTATTAACATTTCCAAAATAAGGGAAAAAAGCGCTATCCCAATAAAAACTGTTCTTGGAACGTGCACTTCACTGGATTTCATTTCTAGTAGACTATCATATCGTTAGAACGTCATAAAATGAAATATTCTATTTCACATTTTACCAGAGATGTGATCTACTATGAATGGACCTTAATAAAATTTGACAACAAAGTTTTGTAGTCTTAAACTTCTAAATATTATTGATTGTCTAGTTGTCATATTTTTTTCGTTGTGTCAGATAGGGACCAAAAGTTATTTTATTACTAGTTAATCTTGACAACGGTAGCTGGAACGCTACCGAAACGTCGAAATAAAAAACATTATTGTGGTTTTATTTCCAAAAAATAAGAGAAAAAATAGTATTTGATATATCAAATGATATGACACTTGTAATTTCAGATCTGTGAAACTGTAGATCTGTTCCAAACATTCTTCTTACCCATGAAAGGATGTAATTGTAATGTAATTTTCTTTGTACACAATAATTCTAGTCATTGGATTATTATTATTACATCTAAATAATAACACAAATAAATATAGCATTACTATATCTTTTCAATTCTAAGATCTTTTTTCGTGGTGCCTATTTCTTCCAATATTACAGCTATTACTGGTCCCTATTTATAGGCAATTCAAATATTTTTACCTTAGTTTGAAATTCGTTTTTTAAATTACAGGAGATATGATTCTAGAATTGACAACTCATGTGACACATATGAAAGAAGCAAATCTAGAAAAAGAAATCGACATTCTCCAGATAGAAGCACAGAATACAACTTGGAAGACTCAAAATCATACAAGTATGCTAAAGGTAAGAAAATGTTGAAAGTTGTAGATAAAATTGAAAAGGAAGTTACAAACATGATGGAAAGTCCTCTTCCTCCTCTTGACCACTTTCTAAAACTACCAATGAAAAAAAAGAAATATAAAGAAGATAGAAATAACTATAATGAAGAGGAAGAAAAAAAAATACATAAGATTGAAGAAAGTAAAAAGTATGATGAAAAAGTTAGAAATAAGGAAAAAGAACACAAAATAAATGAGAGTAAAACTGAGCCAGAAGTGATTGAAAATAAAGCTGGCAGTATTAATAACAAAAGTGTAACTAACAATTATTTTGGCAGAGATTATAATAATGTTTTAGATAATATAATGGATAATATAAAGTACAAAAATTTAAAATCTAGTTCACTTAGAGTAGAATCTCCAGTTACTGAAGACGAATTCACTCTTATGGAATCAAGATTCAAAATACTAAACTCAGTAACACGAGGAAATAATGAATTGAAAAAAGCTACAGCCTGTATAAATGATAAAAAAATGCAAGAAAACATGCAGAAATTATTTGACCCAAATGAATCAACTCAAGAAAAATTACAAAACAAAAACAGTGAAACTGAAACTAATAACGATATCAATATAAAAACCAAAAATGAAGGTGAATTGAATATAAATGACAGTTTGGACACTGATTCAAATCATACTGAAAATGATACCAAAGAAATGCTAACATTTATTGAAACTATGAGAAATAAAAAAGCAGCTCGATTAAATGTAGATGATATTTTTGGTTTAGATTCCAATGACAATATGAACAAAAGTAATGAAGACATTTTAACAAAAACTAATGAAGAAAACGGAAAAAATATAGATTTTCAAGTTAACAAAAGTTCAAAAAAAACAAACCATAAAAGTAAACCAAAAGAAGAGATAACAAGCAATAAAATAGTTGATGGGCAAAATAAGAATCAAACTTCATCTAACCAAAAGCTTACAAAAAAACGAACCGAAAAAGAACGATTGGTTTTACAAAATATTTTTGGAGATGAATCAACTGATATATTAGGAGAAGACAAAGATGTGGAAGAGTTTAAAAAACTAGTTCAAAATGTAGAAGGTGAAGCTTCTAAATTTCAAGGTAAATTAGAAAATACAAAAAGCACTGAAGGTAAATTTGTTAACTCAAATGACAAAAATAAAGGTAGAAAAAAAATAAAACGAAATTCTTTGTCAGAAGATGGTAATAAAGCAAAAAGAAAGAAAGAGGACGAAAATATAAATAGCTATACAGTTTTAGCTAAGAAACATTCAGGAGACAGAAGTAAATCAACAAAAATCACTGATGGTTCTGATGTTAATTTAAATTTGATTCCTGTTGAAAATGAAATTAAAATGTTGAAACCGCTGCAAAAATCTGATGAACCATCATCCAAGGAATGTGAAAATATTGGAAATGAATCCAAAGACTTCAAATTACACATTGAAGATAAAACATCTACCGAAATGTCTACAGATGTACCAAAAAAAGAGAATGCCGAGTTGAATCTTATCAAACCAGCTGCGTCTAATGTAGAAACTGTAGAATGTGAAAATGGCAAAAATTCTGAAAATAGGATTTTTATTGTAAGTAATGTAATGATAGTTCCAAGTGCAATAAGCAATAAAGATTCAAATATAAATAAATCAGAAGTTGAAAACTTGCCGCATTTTAAAGATGACTCTACTTTGAAACTGTCTGAATCCAATGATTGTAATAAAAATACTCCAAAGTCAATTTCTAAAAAGGAAATATTACTTGAGAAATTTGCCTTGGAAGGAACAAGCAATCAGACTATTCAACAGAAAGAGAACACTTTGATCCAATCCACGTATTGCAAAGAATTTAAAAATTCTGATTATAACGAGATTGTTGAAGTAAAAAACAATGTGCAATGTTTTGAAAGGAAAAATTCTGAAGACTGCGATCCGCTAAAGAAAATAAATGTTAATTTAGATGTCGGATTAGAAGACAACCATGTTCCATTAAATTCAGAAAATGTTTTAATAAATAAAATAGAATCAACACCTAGTCCAATCAACAAAAAATCATCAGTTAGCTTGAAAGATAAGATTACTCAACAACCCACTAGGAGATCAAAAAGAATACATTCCAAAGAAAAAATAAAAACAAGTAATTTGAATGTTAGTATAGAGGAAATGGGTGATGAAGAAATTGAAAGGAATACAAGTAAAGACAATTCGTCCAGTGATGTGAAAAATAATTTAATTCAATCTAAGGACAACAACATTGAAATTAATACTGATAATCAGAATACCATTATTAAACAGCTGGTGAATGAAAAGATTGATTTTCTTAACAATAAAAAAACTGAACGACATATCATAGATTTATCACATGATAAAACTGATATTTGTGCATCAACATTATTGCACACAAAAACTAGTCCTGTCAATACTTTACCAGAGAAACAAACACTTTTACAAACAAAAGTTTGTGTGGTACAAAAATCTTCTGCACTAAGTAATTTAAACACCACTCCATCTCCTACAGCTAGTGGAAATATTAACAGAGAAGGGATAAAAACACAAAGGAGAATTACACCTACTCCTGTCAAAGATCATCCTGTTTGTTCTTTCCAAAATATCTTAGCGAAAAACAATAATACAGTAAAGCTTTTCTCAAAAACTGTTGCCATTGAAACTAAATTTGAAGAGGATCATGACATGCCAATTCTACATTTAGAAGAAATAACACTCAGTAACATTGAAGATGGAACTCAAAAAACATTCGATAAAAGTATAACGAAACTTTTAGATTGTATGAATATGTCGAATTTGGATTGTGACATGTCTAAATTAAATATACCCCAGAAGGAAAGTTTAACATTTGAAAATGCCATTAATACTGTTGAATCTCCAACAGTTACTGATACTTCAGCTGTTGTGGAGAAAGTGGTTGAACCAACAACTCCAACAAAGCATAATTTACCAAACCTTGTTACTTCTACTCCCAAAGTTAACGTACAAAGTTGCCAAGTGAAAACAACAACTCTGTTTGGAAAAGATGATACTACAGACAAAACTAATGTTGAAAGTGGTTCTGCAAATAATATAAATAGTGACTCAAATTGCAAAGTGACTGATAATAAAGAAGTGCCTTCAAAACCTGTAAATACGCCAGCAAGATTTAGAAGGAGGTGTAGAATGATAGCTGTTGTAAAAGATGTTTAACTTATTTTATAAATTTAATGCGTTCGCCAATACACTTCACTGACTTATGGTATTTTTGTGTTTTAACACATCGTTTTTTATATAATAAACATCCTACAAGAGCTCGTTTTTTACTATTGAGTTCTGTAAATACCAAATCTTGATTTGTTTTCATAATACCAAGAATAAAATGTCTTATTACATGTCAAGTTGAGCTCGTATTGAACCGTACAGTATTTTGGTGAATTTGCGCTGGACTCATATTGACTCTTCTGTGTCCATGTTCAACAAATAACATGTTATCACTTGACTAGTGCTACTAAAGATCCATGAACATCTGACATTTTGTGTCGAGTTTTAATTTTTCCAGCAAATTTCTACCTACAACGTGGTGTCACCAAAAAAACTAAATAATTCAGTAGTTTGTATTGGCGAACGACAGTAGATTTTTAATTGAAGGACAAACAAGTAACTTTGAGTGACTGCAAATTACAGTTATTTGTTCATGACAATATACATTATAACGTCAACCATTGTCTACATTTTAATTTTGTAATATCTAGGTAGGTACTATTAAATAAAGGTATGTATTAATGGTATTTAGCATCTGCAACGATGATAAAATGAATTTTTAAACTAAAACTCATCTGCTTGTATATAGAATTGTTGCATAGAATAATCAACAATCAATACTGTCCTACATTGAAAGTGTACAATTAGATAATTGTGTTCAGAAGTATAATCATTGGTCAAAAAGTTTCTTAAACAGCTGCTAATTTTTTTTTGCACACATTGACTTCCTAGGATGCAAATCTGGAGTGAACACTTAATGAATAATCAATTTGAAACCAAATTTCATGTTCTTTGTCATATAGGACAATCTTGAATCTTGATTTCATCCTTCTTCCCATGTATGTATGTATTTTGAGGTGACATTCACTGAGACCTAAAAGATCTATTGTGCCCCCATCCTTCTCCCCATCAATCAGTGTGTAGTTTCACTACTAATGATTTTTCCTTTTTCCAGGTAGTCTATATTAAGCGGTGAACATCTGCAGATGACTGACGTACATACACAATAATTTTTTGATCAACAATTTTCTTTTGTCAAAATTTTTCTCGCAATGTATACACCAATTGTTGATTTATTAAAGATGTCATGTTGAAATCTTTCTTGTGTTTTCTGTGATACTCACCTCAATTAAGCATAATCATTTTCAACTCCTTTATAGCTTTCTAGTAATAACTGAGTTTTGAACGTTTTCCCTATAACTTGACAACCACTTTATGATATCGAATGTTTCAATGACATATCTTTTGAATGTTAGGGATGTCCAATTTTCATAATTATGTTGAAATTACTTTTTGACCGATGCATTATATAACTGAAAATGAATATCTTACACAAAAGTAAATTAGGTGTCCCAGGAGTCCGCACAAGCGTCAACATCAATGCAGACTCGTTTTTGTACTATTTTATTGAACTTAATCCATAGCAGAGTTCACTAGTCCTATTATAGTTCGTTAACAGTAAAGCACACATTTGATATAAAGTAGAATCCATCTTTATTTATTTCCTCTCTATTATCTTCCAACTTTTTGGCAAGAACTCCTGGGACAGCTTGTATATAATACATAAAACTCTACATAAACTAAAATATTGCTATTAAATGAAGACAATATTAGCTTGGCGTTGAATATTTCAATTTATTGATCACTATATGAATGTGTTGAATTAAAAAAGTTATATGCAGTGTTATCATGTAAGAAATATCTTAGACATAATTTATTTTGTTTGTCCTTTCAATTGAGTATATTGTCTTGAATTGTACAGATGTAACATAAAAATTTTGTATATAAAATTGATGGTAGGTACACTATGGTATATATTTTAAAATTAAACTTTTACGAAACATTGGATGCATAAATGCTCCTACTTTAATATGAAAAATGTTACAAAAACATCAAATGAATTAATTTATAACTTCCCAGCTTTTATTGTAAAGTGAAACGATGTTAAAAGATATTCCTTAATCTGAGATATCAGGTTGCAATGGAAACTCTATTAATCAAAGGTAATTATTATTTATAAGGACACTCGAAATATTTATAACATTTATGTGATGAAGACCACTGCAAATTTCGTATTTCAAGTTATAAAATAGTTTACCATCAAATATTAAATAGGCGATTTGATGAGAAGTGTAAAATATGTTGATAATATTAATTAAACTTTTATTGTAAGCATGGTTTATATTATATAATACCTTTCACTTTGTAACCTCAAACCATTAATTTTATTTATTGTTAGGAACAGTGAGTAATTTTTATTTATATGCAGGATGTTCACTAAAGAATAGGCCAAACTTTAAATGTGGTTAATTTGGACAAAACTAATTTCTTTTAAATTAAATAATTATTTACTATGTTCAGTTGAATACTATTTTTTGTTATTTCCTATTTACTTCTGTTATTTTGTTCATTTAATCATCAAATTTAAACAATGTGTTAAAGTCCAAAGGAGGAGGTAGTTGAAGTACTGATGAACAATATAATATGAGTATTGTATTTTGTGATATTTGTTGTTATGTCTTAAAATAGTTATAATTATTATTAAAGAGGTATGTTTTTTCATTATTCTTATTAATTAATGTATGGATATTGTTTATAAGCATATTTCAAGGCTGTAAAACAGTTTTCAGCTAGACAATTTTATACTTGATAAATTTTAAGTACAAGCCCCACTGTTATGCTAATTTGCTGAGAAGATTATCTACTGGAAATCTTCTAATGAATAATGGGTGAACCTAAACTGTAATTACTACGCTATCATTTGTAAAACATGAAATTCGCATACAGACATGTAAGGACTAGAAAGTGATTGACGTAAGGTTCCCATTTTATATGAATAAATGTTACTGTATACAAAAGTGAGACAAGACAATTTGCTAGCTCAATTTCAATGCATTTTGAACTAATGTGATAGATCTATACCCTTTAATGGTATTCGACATCGAAACAAACTACACTACCAAATCCACCTACATATTTCAACATAAACCTTTATTTTGTAGTGCAGATGTAGTTCACGGAATGGACGACAATAAATAAAAGCACATAGCTATTTTCCTTTTTCAATGTCATCCTCAATCCTAACTAATTTCTTGCATCTTATCCTATCCTAACCCATCAATACTTCTCGCAGCTTCGTATCTGAATATCTCATTAAAACATCATTTTTGTGCCAAATGTTGGGACAATTCAAAATAATGGAACGTATAATAACAATGTTTAGGACAAACTAAAGCTATGTAAGATTTATTTTTGGTCATAATTATTTATGGCATGTGAATGACTAAGTACTCAAATACATTTATCATCGACGCACCATTCCGTAGTCAAAATATTGTAATCATTATTTCTGTGTAAGGCTATGGCAAACCTGCTATAATTTGTTTAAACCAACTTGCTGAATATTATTATTTTGTATTGTTATAATGAGGCAGTTTTTGCAAAAATTTACATTTTTACCACTAATAGCTAGAGGTAGAGGTTTATGTAAATATTTTAATATAAGTATCAATTTATCTGGAAGTAGATTAAGAAGAAATTGTTGTAAATAGATATTTTAATACATAAACTGGATTATTTGTATTATTTATATTGCCTGTTTAATTTTTGTTCCTTATATATTTTTGTAAAAACTTGAGCTACTTTAACTGAGATTTAACCTAAATTATTTTCATTATTTAACTAACAAGTGTATTAATGAGGCCATTAACAAGTTCGAGATTGTTAATTGCCCTTTTAATACTCGTGTTAGTTACAAACCTCCTCCTCCAAAAGACGTTGGACGATGTCCACAGATGGTGTCAGAGGGAACAGATGTCTGTTAACCCTGGCAAAACTGTAATAGTTCCCTTCACTAGAAAAAGGAAGTTGGAGGATCTTCCACCACTTTCCTACAATGGTTGGGTTATTCCATTTGCAGCGGAAGTAAAATATTTGGGGATTATCCTAGATAAGAAACTTACTTGGAACGCTCACTTGGAAAAAGTTATCCATAAGGCCAGACTATCTTTGTGGACATGTCGCAGGATCTGTGGAAAATCTTGGGGCTTGGGACCCAAACAAATCTATTGGATATATGTGATGATCGTTAGACCAATGATCACATATGGAGCTATTGCCTGGTGGCCAAAAGCTTTACAGCGAACGGCCCAAGTAAAGCTCTCTGGTTTACAGAGACAGGCTTGTCTGGCAATCACTGGTGCTATCAGCTCCACACCGTCAGCAGCCATGGAAATCCTTCTGGACCTACCTCCTCTCCATATATTTTTGGAAAGAGAGGCTAGATGGACAGCATACAGAATTGTACATATTTCTAAATGCACAAATCAGGCTTATGCAGAACGAAGCATAATACTAGCGGACAGTGTAAGTCACAGTATTCTGGGAATGACCTCTGACATAATGCCTCCAACAGTAAATTACGACCTGCCTTACACCGTCCTAATTCCAAATAGAGATGAATGGGTCCTCCGTAAGGATGAACTATTAAGAGCAGACAGCTGTTGGTACACAGACGGCTCAAAAACACCCTCATGCTCTGGTGCAGCTGTATACGGGCGCAGACCTAGGACAGAAATTTCAACCTCTCTAGGATCCTATGCAACCGTATTTCAGGCGGAAATTTAAGCCATTGTTTCATGTGTGGAGAGAGTGGAGCAAGCCAATCTCATACATAGAACAATAAAAATTTTCTCGGGCAGCCAAGCGGCTGTCGCCGTGTAACGTCGAAATTGGTTTTAGACTGCCAAAAAAGACTCTCCTCATTAGGAGAACTCAATAAAGTATTGCTGGTCTAGATCCCTGGACATTCTGGCATGGAAGGAAACGAGAAGGCAGACTTTCTTGCAAGGGAGGGTGCCGCACGTGTTTCTATCGGACCAGAACTTACAATTGGCATCGCAATAAGTTTTGCCAAACAAACACTAAATACCTGGACAGCAAGAAGAGCTTTCGACTTCTGGCATAATTGACCAGGATTGGTTCATTCAAAGGCTTTTATACATCCTTCGAAGTATGTCTCCAACCAAATGTTAGACCATAGCAGGCATGACCTACGTTGTCTAACAGGCCACTGTCATCTGAATCATCATATGCTAAAACTTGGACTGTCGGAAGATGATGAAACAGCAGAGCATATAATTTGTGCCTGCCCCGAATCAGGTATCTGATGTTTGGCAGGGTCTCTCTCTCTCGCCCTCGGAGCCACAATAGACTCTTGTGAGTCGCAGGGAGGGCCTTATAGACCCACTCACCACAAACCTAACCCAACCTAGTTACAAACCTTTTCCGTTGACTGTATAAGTTCTATTCGTTTTTCTCATTATATAAAAACTAAAAATATTTATTTGTTTCATACCTAAGTGCTGTCAAAAATAAATAATGACATTGAAATGTATGTTTGGTTGCCTGCGCCACAGGAAACAGTCAATATAAATATAATGTATAAGATGTGCGTTGGGTTGCCCGTAGAAAAATCGTTGATTAATGTAAATCGTGCATTAATAGGGGTCATTAATGTATTATTTTGAGAACGTTAAAAGCATATGTTAATACACGGCCGACGGAAAAATAATTTTATGCTATTTCCCAAAAATAATCAACATTTCTATTGTACGCACAAATATTACCGTTTGGAAAGAAACAAAAATTTGGCCAAAATATTTTATTGCACTGATACTTTATCAAAATTTATCACTGAAGAAATCTTCTTTCATATTTTCAATCACTGTGGAGGGAATGGGTGGTGTGGATGTCCAATTGCACTGAAAAAGAAAAATATATACAATATCATTGCTTTTGTTCACCGTAATAAATAAAAAACTATGTTAATTAAGGTACAACTGCACCGGTGCTCACTAGTCTCGCTAACCGTCAACCATTCATCCAAATTATAAAGTTTACAAAAAGAAAAACGCAGATATTTATTAGTACTGTTGGCAGATCAAATTAATGTAGTGAAATTTCGTAGCGCAATTCTTCACTACTTTATTATATTATTTAAACTGTAATTCTTATCAGTAGCCTCACGGGCCTAAGCCTATTTTATTGCGCTCTTACTATCTAAACATAGTACCATTTTAAGGGTAGAATTTCATTGTATACTTACGCGTCTAGTTTAAGTATCCTTCCGTTACAGTTGAAGGTTTCCAAAGTAGCTAAGTCTTCCTTGGTTAAAGTAAAGTCAAAAATGTCGAAATTTTGTTGTAATCTAGTCTTGTTGACAGACTTAGGGATAACAATAACTCCTCTATCTACTTGGAATCTCAATAAAATTTGAGCCGGTGATTTATTATGTTTGGCGGCTATGTCTTTGAGTTTTGGATCTTCCAAGAGTTCAACATCACCTGGTTTGGCGAATGGACGATCTGGCGAACCAAGAGGACTGTAAGCAGTTACAGTTATTCCTTTGGATTTACAGAAGTCGATAAGTTTATTTTGATTGAGGTAAGGGTGGCATTCTACCTGTAAATGATGGTTTTTAAGATTGATAAACTTTTTTTTATTGACAATTTTTTTACTAACCTGAAGATTTGCTGGTTTGATTTTTGCAATTGCCAGAACTCGTTCGATTTGTTTTTCGTTGAAATTTGACAATCCAATGGATTTTACCAGACCCTTCTCTTGTAACTTTTCTAGTTCTTTCCATGTATCAACATAATCTACATCACTGAAAATTATTGAACCATCTTCTCTTCTTGGGAAAATTTCAGCCTCTTCCTAAAATAGTATAATAAAAATTTATTAATTTGTGAATCTTTTTTAAGTAGGTAAGATGAACAATTTGAACTTTTCCTCCTTTTCCTGTTTCGGCAACTCAATTGCAACAAAGATTACAGAATAAAAATATAAGATGTTTCACTCGTTCGAATGTATTGTGTAAAGCTCTGATGCCGCTGGTGACTGTCTGGTGACTTGGATGGTACAATACGTCGCTACGTCCTTACTTGCATTTAATTTGGCATATTATATGGGACGTCGCCCGTCGAGCGCTGTTATTTTAGAACGGTGTTTATTGGTTGTTCGTGTTTTATATTTATGTTGCTTGTATAGATTTTTTAAATTTATTAATTAATTGTTGAAATGAGCAAAGTCATATTAATATTTTTCTCTTTAATGGCAAAGCTTAAACACTAAATATTTTGTAATATTTGCTAATACAAAATTACGGATTTATTTTTATAATAAGGATATTATATAAACAAGTACATTAAGCAAGAAAACACAAAAATTCAATTCTATAGCTGACCAAAGGGAATTAGTCAGTTCCTTTTGAACGAATTTACTAAATTTTATTTTCATCATCCATGTAATCAATTTCCTTTCAAATATTATGCAAGTCTCTATACCAGAGTCCGTATATATTTTACTCTCAAATGTATATTGAAAGATTTGAAAGACAATAGATTAAATTTAACACATGAACCAAACTCCAAACTTAGTATTTTACAACATATATAAAATTTTTTAATAAAGGTATCCTGCAGCTGCTTCTCTTTTTACTGTTATAACCTTGTCAGTCCAAAAAAATACGCGTATTTAAAGATCAAAATTTAAGATTTAGTGGCCCTATTATTCTGGTGGCTAATGAGTATATTTAATTGAATTTGTGATAAATATCTGCTAGATAATCAATAAATATCACAAAATTACTAAGATGCTGGATAAAAACTGTGAATTGATTCATTTTAAAAATTCAAGTTTATTTTTTACTTACCTTTTAAAATTCAAATCCCGAACATTTTTCGAAATAATTAACATTTAAAAATAAACCTTTGTGATAAAGAATCCTATTAACTTAAATATATATTTCTCTAATTACCCCTGTATAACTTAAAATAAAATAAGCTTTTCGAACTTCTCTGGTATCTACCGGTTTCGTTATTGACAATAAAAGCGAGTCGTAAACATAATTTATGAGAGCGGCGTCCGTTTGGGACAGCAACTTGAATCAAACCGCCCTGGAGTGAAACATCTTATATTTTTATTCTGTAATCTTTGATTGCAACTAGTTTTTTAGGTGGGTGGGTGTGAAACCTCATTTTTTTTTATTCAAGGTCATCCTATAAACTATCACTCCTATAGGTTTGTCTATTTTGTGTGCTAACCAAATAAACGTCATTCTGTCACATTCACCCACGTCTCAACGATCTGATTTTAATAAAAAATCTTTCAATTGTCTTCTATACAAACCTTCTCCTGACATTAACAAACACATAAAAGACAGATTTATCCAATTTGGTGCAGGCAATCATTTTATTTATATAGAGTTATATTTGAAGTTCTGATACTTACTTTGTACGCCATGGGCCAATGGATCAAATACAAATCTAAATATTCTAATCCTAGATTACTCAGGGATTCTTTAAGAGCTTTTTCAACCAAGTTAGGTCTGTGAAATGTATTCCATAGTTTACTGGTAATAAAAACATCTTCCCTTTTGACGGTACCATCGGCAAATACAGCTGACAAAGCCTCTCCTACTTCTTTTTCGTTACCGTAAACGTAGGCACAATCAATGTGTCTGTATCCAATTTTAATAGCATCTTTAACTGCTTGAGTTACCTCACCGGGCTTCGACTGGAACACAAAAAAAATTTCATTTCAATTACTATAGACCAACTAAGTATTTTATTTGACCATTTTGAGTTTATATGTTCAAACAAAAGTTCTGGCCAATAGATGTAACATAAAAACTCTATGCTGTAGTGTAGACTAAATCTTAATCGAAGGAGCTTAATAGAAGATAATGTTTACAACAACAAATTTGGGATTTACTCATTTATTGTAATCAACTTTACTACAGAAATGTAGGTGCTAAGGGTCATTTATAAAATACTGGCAATCATTAAAAAAAATATTTAAACATAGCAACAACCGCTGTCCTTGAATATATTATACAACATTTAAGTACTTGTTAATGTACTGATAACTGTTAAATTCACTTGTATAATGAATGTTATCAATTGGTATATTAAAACAGTTTACTTTCCAATTCAAAGTTATCAGATTAAACTCATTATGTAACCTAATTGTCCTGAAATTGATATTTGCTGTTAGTCAATCCTTTGATATGTCCGTTTAGGTGTTCATATACAGGGTGGTCCTTGAGTAATTGTACATAGAAGTGCAGTACAATCAACATTTTATTAAGGCTAGTTGGTTTAAATAGCAATATTTTGAAGTGAAGATTGTACTGTACTTCTATGTACAATTACTTAAGGACCACCCTGTATATATTGATAGAATAAGAATGAATAATCTTGTAAATTAATTGGGTTAACAGTCGTCCCTTATATTTATTTTACTTCCTTAGTTAATTTGTTTTATTATTTTAATGAACTCTTTGACCTGAAAGATAATTAATTTAGATAAAAAAATAAAGAAATTAGTATTTGACTAAAAATAGCAATTGTGTGTATATCATAGAGTGTATATAAAGGTCTATTTTATTATACAATGAAAAATAATAATAAAAAAATAGTCGATCCTGCCAGGATTCGAACCTGGAATCTTCTGATCCGTAGTCAGACGCGTTATCCGTTGCGCCACAGGACCAATAATTTCGGGAATATTAATTAGATTCTGTTTTGTAAAATTGTATTTTTGGAATTCTACCTTCTGATCGATTGTCTGTTGCATTGTTAGTTGTCGAATGAATCATTAGGTATATCATTAATAGTTATTTAACCAACAAGTGTATTAATGAGGGCCATTAACAATCGCGATAATTTAACGCACGAGCAGTGCGTTAATGTTCGACATTGTTAGTTGCCCTTTTAACACTCCTGTTAGTTACAAAGCTTTTCCGTCGACTGTATAGGTAAGTTGTATTCGTTTTTCTCAACATTTAAAAACTAAAAATATTTATTTGCGTTGTAGGTAGGTGAGAACTGTCAAAAATAAATAATGACATTGAAATGTATGTTTGGTTGCCTACACCACAGGTAACTGTCAATATAAATATAATGTATAAGATGTGCGTTGGGTTGCCTGTGGAAAATTCGTTCATTAATGTAAATCATGCATTAATAACCTCTAATTTTGAGAACGTTAATAGCATATGTTAATACACGGTCGACGGAAAAATACGTTAATTAGATTCTATTTTTAAACTCAATATTATACTGTGATTGTGATTGTGATTGTAATATTTTTAACAATTTTATATTTTATAATTATTAATTTCTTCATTTTATTGCTAAAATTACCTGTATACCTTCACTGTGTTTAATGTTAAATTTTGTTAACTGGCTATCACAACTTACTCCTTTGTTTATAATTTTTTTCTGAATATTCAATTCTACCTTCTTATTTCATAAAATATCTCCGCTTTCTTTTGAAAATTTTATTATCATCCCCCTTTTTTCGTTTTCTTCTGTCACTTCTGATAAATGAATAATTTCTATACCTTCCGTATTATTTTCTAACATAAACAAACAGAGATAATTTGAAATAAAATTTTATCAACTATGTCACATTGACTATATAAAACCAACCTTTAAATTGAATAAATTGTGAGTATTAATATTAACTATATAAAAAAATTATTAATTTTTCAAAAAATATTTAAACTATTATTAAGGCTATTTAAAAACTTCAATGCTGAGGTATAATACCTATGTTTTTTAATGTTCAAATCTGAATTGTTCTTGTAGTTGATAGATATTAGATATACCCATGTAACCTATATCTGAGAAAGACCTATGGCATTAATTAATAATTTAGATGGTGGACAGAAACGGGTCCAATAGGCAGTTCACTGCAACACTACAGGATATTTGTTGAGATTCCAACATTACTGATATCACTGAAAGTACTTTTGTAGGAAGTCACTTCTGTTGGATTGAATTCCTAATATGAAATATTATATTAAATTGTCTTTTGCTTTATAAACAATTTTAAAAGCAATATTATATAATTTGTTAGTTTTAGATATAAATCTGTAAATCATCATTTTTTATTTTACCTTTCTTCCAGGTCTCACAATTACAACTTAGCATAACCGTTTCATGTTGGATTAAATATTTATCATTGATGTGTAACAAAGCTAATTGAATTAAAAATATCTGATCATTTACCTACACATACTAGATCTATTTTTTACCATCAACCTAAGCTCTAAGACATGTCTTTGATATAATAACTCTAGTCAAGCTGTATTTTGTTCTGATGGATACCTTTAAAAAGATATTTTTTGATTTTAAAATGGATATTGATATTTTAGTTCTGTCATGCAAAAATATTTTATATGCATTACATTTACATGTGGAAACCTGTATAAAACAAATGATCTCAAGGTTGATTGAATAATTGTTCTTATTTACTTAATAACATGAACACTCACCTTCCAGGTTCCTAATCCAAAAATTGGGATTTCTTTTCCATTATAAAATTTGGCTGTTGGAACTTTCACCATTTTCCTTGAATCCAGAAGTTGGAATACACTTATCAACGGTTTGGTTAAAAGTGAATCAACAAAAGATAATACAACTTGTTTTATAAAAGTTACTGATAATCATATTCATTGAGTACTTATTATCAATTTATTTGTATTGTTATCTAAAACAAGTATGTAAAACGTAACACTGTAAGCTTACTGTAAATAGCTCAATAAGAATATTGAGTGACAAATAAAAAAAAAACAGGAAAATTAAAATAATTTACAATAAATTCTTATAGCAGCTCATAGGCAATGTTTTGTTTTGGATACGTGTTTGTCGTCATAGGTTTTGTCGTGTTTTCAATAATTGACAATGTCATTTGTCAACAGGAGTAACAGGACTGTACTTATACGTCGAATTTAATGGGTTGTGGAAAATCAAGTAAGAAAATAAATTTCTACAAATTATTTTTATTATTACAAAAAAAACCATAACAATGTAATAATCAAAAACACATTGCACATTCGTAACAATTTTAACAAAAATTATGAGCCAACTTGGTATCGTATCAACTGTACATACATCAAGTAGGTAAGTAGAGCAAGATAAACGTTTCCAGTGTTTTCACATTTAAATATTATTTGAAAACAGATGAGGATTTTTGTATTAGAATCTAGACTGGATTTCCTTCAATATTAGAGGTCCATATCCTTAGGCTATGAGCTGTATTAAACGGAAATGAAACAAACAATTTCTCCAGACCGTCACTGGATAGAAAATAGAAGCCTTCTAGTTAGGCAACCAGCATAGCTTCTATATCATACATATAGTACAATACATAATCTTACAATTTACTCTGAATCTGAACCACCGAATATATTATTCGGTGTCTGAGTAGTATATTTTAAGATCGCAACTTAATTAATGGAAAGCGCCTTTTTTCTCGCTCAATCCTTCTATAAAAGATTGAGAAATCTTTTAAAAATTGCTTTTAAGTAGACTCAGAATGGACTACCGTTATGGTATTCTTGAGAAGTACCTAAACATAATCATTTTTCTTCATTTGCACCTTTCTTTAAAATGTATATTTTAGTCCTCTCTTATTAATTTTATTCATTGATTATTGTCAGAAGTAAGTGCTAGTGAGGTTAAGGCACTTCGTCTTCCCGGCGTAACACCCAAGTTTTCCCAGTTGATCCAGGATAATCTGGCTGTTAAATCTGGAAAAAGTAGTATTTATTAATTTCAAATTATGTTATACAGATGAAACTAGTCAACAATAACTTTGGGAAATGTAGGAACACTCTACCATATACCCTAAATATTTTTGGCTTGACGTATACAGTGTGTCTACAAATGAAGTGCACGACATATTTCGTTCGTCTGCCGACCTAAGACGATGTGAAAAACCAAGAAGTAGGTGAGAAATGAAGTAGTGAGAATGGCAGGCTACGAAGTTTGATTTGCTTGCATGCTTCCCAATTGGTGATCAAATGGATATTATTTTCATATGATGGTCCTTCGAATTAGTAGAAAGTAACATTCAAGTCTATATCAAATATACTCACCACTAGTATTCCAATTGGCTCTATCGGCTTTAATTTCTCCTCGAAGAGATCGTTCCACGTAGGTGAGCGGATCACAATCAGCAGTAAGTACTTCTCTAAGTAAAGCGATATAAGCGATGGCCAGTCGAAGCGTGTCGATTTTGCTGAGGCGTTTCTCGTACGGGAAAGTCGGCACGTGCATACGTAGTTCATCGAAAGCAGAGTTTATACTGCTGCAAAACAAATTTAAATAGAATATTTTGTTCTTAAATTTAAAAAATTTAGGTATTTATAATTGAAAACAGTTCCCTATACAATATTATATTATTAGTAAACACATCAACAATGATAAATAGTAAGTCGGGTTATCAGTGATGACAGTTGCTGTCTACTGCCGCAATTCGCGAAAATTTTTCCGATAGTTGGCGCTGCAGTTTATGTCAAAGATGTCAGTGGAATGGGGAAAACAATGCTAACCTATACTGTTATACTGTTAATATTGTTCCAATAGACGTACCTATAGGTAATGTAATGGCGATTTAGTTTGTTTTCCCCATTCCAATTTTGCTCGTTTTCCCGTATACTAGATATTATTTTTCAGATGATACACTTTAGAGAAGAATGACTGACAGATACGTCCTATTAGCTCAGTAGCAGGTTTCCCTGGTTTACTTTAGGGCTTCACATCTCGTCTCGTCAGTTTAGAAAAATTAATGTGGCAGTTCGGGATTTGACAGAGACAGGAGACCGGATACAGAGACGTGACCGCTACTCGATTTGAGGTTATCGGATGTGTACTAGTTCACGAACGAGACGGAGAACATTGTGTTGCGACTTGATCTCCCATCTAAATCTTCTGTAAACGGTAGATAATTTGTTAAATATACTAAGACCATTAGAAAAAGTAGCGAAAGAACTGCTCTCAATGAGCAGGAACAAAATACGCACCATATCGGGGCTACTTACGGGACACTTTCCCACAAAGGAGCACCTAAACAAAATAGGGCTGTATAACGGAGACCTTACATGCAGAAGATGCAAAAAGGATACCGAAACAGCTCTGCATACATTATGCAACTGTGAGACGCTGGACCACAGAAGGCAGAAACTGTATGTTAGACCCCGAATGACTCCAGAAGACTTCTACAATCAACCAGCAAAGAAACTGTATGAGCTCATACAGGGAACGGATTGGGTGAATGGGCTGTAGTTAGAACACTACACTACACAGAGGTGCTACATCTGTGAATGATTGGTTGAGAATAGCCTTAACATTTTTAGCTAGCGATGATAGCCAGAAGCTTGTGGTACTCTGTGAATAGCTGCTTATTGTTTGATGCCGCTAGTCGTCGATCTTTTCGATCGAGCGAACGCTCTTACAACATACACAAGCACAACACCGAAACCTTTTAATCTTTCCGCCTGTCAACGCCAAGGGGACATTCCGTTTTGGATTTTTGAGACGAGACCTATGCCTACGAAACCGAGACGATACGAGAAAAATCTTGCCGTGTATTTTACTGAGTTAGTAAATTTTAGTGGTGTACAGTGTACTGCCAACTATAATCCTTATGCACCCTAGAATAGTTATGCAGGTGTCCAAAGTAATCTGAAATATTTTTATGGGAACTTCGACATTCAATTTTAAAATTAAACTCCTATAAACAAGTGTGATATGAGGTTGAGGTGGCAAATAAAATTGTCAGAGTACAAAATATTCAACAAAATAACCCAAAATATTTCTCATATTGTTCTAATAATGTTCATCCAATGTTTAATAATTGTTTTAACTGTCAAATAACTGTAAATATAACATTAATTTTAAAATGTTTTCTGCAATCTATTGATGTTTTCAAAATATAAATTAATTCCCTTAATAAATGTACAGCACTAACAGTGGGGTGGCTCTTTGTCCTATCGGCCTTGTCATTGCCTTTTATTCCTTGGTGACCTGGTATCCAGGCTCTTCTCTTGTAACCCATATATTCCGGCACCTACTCCAGAGTCTGTTTTAGAGCCATCAGTGTACCAGTTGAGATTCGCTGTTATAAGAGGCCCTGCTTCCAAGTCTTTTCTCTCTGGAATGTAAACTGTATATTCGTTTTCAAAATTTTATTGTGGGGCAATCTGATCCATTGGCATTCCCAGTATTGGATCTGCCTTTATTTCTTCATATAGACCTTACCGTGTTCTTGTCATATCGGAGGTCCCTGTAATAATCTGTGGCTAACAGATCTTGCATTTCCTTAAATAAGGATATGAAGTGGTGGTAGGTTTAGTATTACCTCCAGGGCTACAGTTGGAGTCATTTTCATGGCAGCTGTGATACTTGAGCAGGCCTGCCTTTGACTACCACTTAGCTGCCTCTACGCTCCAATCTGCAGCGTCCGTACAGTAAGGAAGTGAATTAGAAATTTTGACTTTTTTTAAAGAAATTTTGTCTGGACTCCTAGTGATTTGCGGAACAATATCTTGTTTGTTCTTGGGTTTAACAAAGTAGTTGTCAAAATTCCCAAATTCCCAAATATATTTAATTTAAACAATACATTTTTACTATTCTAATTTTGAGTTAACCTACAAATGTGAAAACGTTATACTTCTGACATGCCATGCCATGACAAGTCGAATGTATATATTACAATATGGCGCTGGTTTTGACAGTAAGTTCGCGCATACGACTACAACTTCAAGTGGGTTCTTCTTCCGTGAAACGGATTCTACCCATGAAGAAATAAATGCGGGTTGAAACCGAGGTGGGAGACAATGATTTGCGCAGTATGAACAATGGTTTACTGATCTGTAGCCCATGCAACGTTCTTAACAAAATTTTAATAACTTTGGTTAAGCTTTGATTTATGCTATCACGAATAAACAACAATCACCACTAAAATACTACCAAAAATAAATAAATAAATAATCGTATATATTTACGAATTTAGTGAAAATGAAACTAGCAAATAATTTCTACCATAAAAAAGGCAGGCAAACAATGTTTTTTTTGTACTAACATTGAAATTGAAAACGAGCAATCAGTAGCAAATGTACAAACACCAAGCTATGAATCACAAATCAAGACAGGTGTACCCGGTGGGTCCAATAGCAGACCTCAGCATCCTTTTTCGCTCTCTGATGTTGGCAGCGTGTCTCTGAACCCTGTAAGGAGAGGATCCATAGTAGTCCGCTGAACTGGAAAGTCCACCGCCGCATTGACTATCTGAAATAACAAAATAATGTAAGAGATAAGAGGCCTGTCAAGCAAGTGTGAGAATCGAAGGTACAAAGAAGGATAAGAGCGATGCAAGCATGGGATGGAGTAATCGGAAAAATAATGAGGAATCGAGCGACAATGGTTAGCGGCCAAGGAACTAGAAAATAACAAAAAATAATGGGCAAAATCCGAGTATTGACATTGAAAAATATTGTCAATAACACAGACATTAACATGTCAATATGGCTGCTAAAACAAAAAAAGAACTAAAGAGGAGCTCTACTCTCTCGAAGAAAAATCTTTTAAAATATTCACAACAAATACAAACTTCATGTTACATATTTATAGGTACAATATGTCCTCCTAAGCTGGAATCAAGGAAGTGCGCCCAGTTCAATATTGATAAAGGATACAGAAGACAAAGGATTATCACAATGTCGGATTGTCAAGCAGCCGTTAAAGCACTGAGCTCTTGTGTAATCAGTTCCAAAATGGTGTGGGAATGCCTAGACAAACTCAATGAACTAGGCGAGAACAATATAGTCACCTTACTATGGATTCCAGGACACACTTGAATAGAAGAAAATGAAATAGCAGATGAACTAACAAAGAGGGGGACTGAAATATCTTTCTGGGGGCCTGAACCCTTTTATGGAATCAGCCCCAAATATTACATAAAGCCGAGAAAAGAGAAGATCTGACTATTGGAAAGATCTAGTAGGGCTTATACAATTAAATCTCTTCTGGGTGACTACAACCTCTTGAGATCAAATGAATGCATAAGTCAAAGTAAAACGGCGCTAAGAGTTTTAACAGGGATCCTAACGGGACATTGTCGCCTGAATGGGCACCACCTGAAAAAGCTCAAAATAGTGGAGAAAGAAGAATGTAGATTTTGCGGCAGGAAAGAAGAAACCTCCATCCACATACTTTCCAACTGCACAAGACTCCAGAATCCTAGAGCACAGGGAGATTACTGGATTGAAGAGGAACATTTACCTAAGTTGAAGCCTGCAGATATCCTTAAATTCCTCCGGGAAATAGGACTAAAGAAGCTACTAGTTTCTGAGACACTCCTCAAAAACTAAGTAGAAGTAATGGTGCACAATAGATCTTTTAGGTCTCAGTGAATGTGACCCCAAAATACATAAATACATACAAGTCGGAATCAAATGGAAAGTAATTCTTCATAAAGAGTTATCTAAAACCTATAATGTAGTCATCAAATATCAAATATTTCAGTCGTATATGAGGTTTGTCAAAGAATATGAGTTTTACTCAAGAGTGAAGTACCTTTCAATTTGACAATATCGAAAAATGTTACTAAAGAATTAAAAACTACGATTAAATATTTAATTACATTCATTTAAATAGAAATTTCAGATTTTTTTGTATTTTTTACTAATAGTTAATGAACATTTATCTCTTGTGATTACGAATGACATGATAATCTTTTATGTTTTCCATGATTTTAAATATTTTTTACATTTAAAACGCGGAATAAGTGCATATTCATTTATTTTGCAAATAATAAAATACATTCCGAACTTATCTTAGAGGACTGAGGATGTTTGCAGCGATGTTTGCGCGATGGCGGCAGTGGCGGTAATGTCTTCGACAGGCTGTGGACCTCGTGCACGGGGCAGGAACGAAATGGACTTAAAATTGCCTTTAAACTTGCCTTGAGAATGGATCTTGCCGGCTGCAGAGCAACCAGACAATAGAAAATTTTTCACCAAAAATTAAAAAGAATATATAAATAACTGTTTCCTTCAATGTGGCAGTTAGAGGAAAGAAAGAGTCCACTCGAAAATTGAAATTTCGAACATCGACAGAGAAAAATGGAAGGGGAATTTGATAAAAATTAATGTTTTATTTCGGAGTGGCTAATGCGACAAGGAAACGGCATGTTTAGAAATTTAGTAGAAATTTGAGAGAAAGTGACTAATGAGCCAAAAAATTCACTAAATGAAATAGTTTTTCAGACGAAGAACTTAACAGCTGAACAGCATGTTACAAAACAAACAAATTTAATCCTTACTCATACTAATGCTTCGACATTAGTTATTTGTATACTAAGGCCGCAAAATGCTTTTTCGCGTTCCGAGAGAGAGATTATCGCCGAGGCCGCTCCGGCCGAGGCAAGATAATCTCGAGGTCGCGAAAACATTTCGCGGCCATAGTATACACAATATTTTTCGTGCAACCGTGAAAATTACATAATTTCAATAAACATTATGTCTCTTTAGAAAAGACAGTTAGTTTTTGGTCCGAAATACATTGTTATTGTCATATTTCAGAAATGTCAAATGCTGTAGTGGCGTTCAGTTTGCCGGCAGTCACTATGGGAACGGCCGTAAAAATTTTTGTCGGCCGTCACTCTGGGTAACGGCCGCAAAATATCATTTTGCGGCCTCTGTTGCGGCTGCAAAATGCTTGTTTTGCGTCCGGTTGCACGAAAAAACATTTTTCGATATTGTCAAATTGAAATGTACCGAGTGGTCCAATAAGCCGATCTCTCGGCTATATATCAGGAACCATTCATGTTATAACTTTAGGAGAAAAAATTCCTAAGGAAAAGTGGACAAGAGAAATTGCTGGAAATTACTTTCAAGTTTCTAGGTTAACCGCTAGGGGGCGTAACCTGTAAAGAAAAATTTAAAAAACAGTTTTTTGTGAAATATGCCCAATTATACCCAGTGTTAAATAAGTAAACTAAAAAAAGGCCTAAATCTCGCACAAATTTGTTCAAGTACTTTTTATTCTATTTCTCCAAATAAAGGGTGGGGGAAAGTGGGACAGTGTTTGTGGATAAATACCTATAACTTTGGTTTGAATCAATCGATTTCAACGAAATTAGTGTAAACAGAAAGAGTGTAGATGAATCAATTACATCTACTATAAAACAATGGCATTTAATTTTAATTGTCATAGGTAGAGGGTACTTTCGAATGAAAAAAATTAAAATTTGTTTTCCTTGGAACTGGATTAAATTCTCTACAAAATGGCGCAAACCGCATGTGGATAGCTATTGTCGAAGTCAAGATGTAAACAAAAACGCATAATAATAAGTAAGTATAGTATTGACTCACTCTGTATTATAACAAAATTAAATATGTAAAAGAAAGATCATATACGAATTTCGATCATTAAGACTTAATGTCCAATTAAATGCTGCTTCAATCTCAGGTTACTGCAATTGTTAAATCTGCTAGAAGAACAACCGCATATCATGTCAAACATTTTGTGGGCAGACGAGGCTACGCTTAATAGTGCGGGTGGTGTTAATCTGCATAATAAGCATTATTGGACTGAAGAAAATCCGCTCTGGGTAGAGGAAGTGCAGCTTCAAGGTAGATGGAATCCTAATGTTTGGTTAGGTATAGTTGACGGAAAGATCGCAGGTTCATATTTCTTGGAACTTCAAATGGTGATACATATTTGGATTTTCTGGATAATTGGTTGTCTGTTTTATTGGAAGATATTTTCTTACAAACATGAGGCATGATATTACAGCATGATGGGTGTCCTGCGCACTTTTCCAGACGAATTAGAGATTATTTGAATTTAAGTTATTGAAATGGATGGATTGGAAGGGTAAGTATATTTTCAGGGCCAGCTAGATCTCCAGACTCAACATGTCTGGACTTTTATCTGTGGGGAAGATTGAAGGATTTAGCGTACCAAACCCACCAACCACGCGAGACCAAATGCAACAGCGCATTAGAAACGCTATAAACAGATATGTTAAAGCGTGCTAGCACAGTAGTGCTAGATTACATATTTGTGTGGAAAACGATGAAAAACAATTTGAACATTTAATTGGACTTCAAGTTTTAATGACCAAGATATCTGTATGATCTTTCTTTCCCATATTTAATTTTAAGTTATAATATAGGGTGTCAATACTATACTCACTTATGTTTATGCGTTTTTATTTATATCTCGAGTTCGACAAAAGCTATCAACATGCGGTTTGCGCCGTTTTGTTGAGAATTTAATCCAGTTCCATTATAATTTACAATATTTAGGTGTTTCCATTAAACATTCTTGAGGAAAACAAATTTTAATTTTTTTCATTCGAAAGTACCCTCTACCTATGACAATTAAAACTAAATTCCATTGTTTTAAAGTAGATGTAATTAATTCATCTACACTCTTCCTATTGACACTAATTTCGTTAAAATCGGTTGATTCAAACCAAAGTTATAGGTATTTATCCACAAACACTTTCCCACTTTCCTCCACCCTTTATTTTGAAAAATAGAATAAAAAGTAATTAAACAAATTTGTGCGAAATTTAGGCCTTTTTTTAGTTTACTTATTCAACACTGGGTATAATTGGGCATATTTCACAAAAAACTAGTTTTTAAATTTTTCTTTACATGTTACGCCCCTTAGCGGTTAACCTAGAAACTTGAAAGTAATTTCCAACAATTTCTCTTGTCCACTTTTCCTAAGGAAATTTTTTTTCTAAAGTTATAACATGAATAGTTTCTGATATATAGCCGAGATCGGCTTATTGGACCACCCGGTACTTTACTCATTAGTAAAACTCATATTCTTTGACAAACCTCGTATACGACTGAAAGATTTGATACTTTATGACTGTATTCTAGGTTTGAGATAATGCAGAACTTTTTATAAAGAATAACTTTTATTAATAAAAAAGTTTTCCATATGATGCCAGCTTAGGGGGACATATTGTATAATATGTATTTTTTTATTATAGTAAAAGTTATGACAACAACGTAAGTATGTAGAATATCTTACCTGCATTGTGATGTAAGCTAGTCAAATAATGATGCTGAAGTCCAGAATTGGATGATGGTCTTGAAGCAAAGGCACAACTCGGCAGATCGGAAACTTCGTCCTCGGATATGTCTCCTGCACTATATCCAAATTGTAAGCTTAAATAGAAAGGAAGGAAAGTGCGTTACACATAGGGAAACATCCAAGGTTGTGCTCTGGTCATAAAGAAGATATAATCAATACTATGGTGAGTGTGATGGAGGTTGAATATTGTGCACAGGTTTCGTGCTCAAATGCATGCATAAGATTATAAATAAATAATAGTGTAATACAGTACAAAGGTCTGCACTGCGTGACATGATGCACCAATTATCATAGTTTTGTACAGTTAGTCAAAAGTCAGATGGTAGAGGTTATTGTCTATGATTCGATCTTTAAGTTTAACGTCTACAATTCATAATTCTCGGCATCTAAATCTAATTATTTATTAACTAAGCTGCTGTACCTATAAAGACGATAAGATGTAGGTTTGCAAAATTTCAAATTATAATCTCGACAGACATAATCTCGAAGTGAAAGGTCCGCAAAGTACATTGCTAAAAGGATATAGTATTTATTTAAATAATACTACTTCTCCAGACCATTTAATAATTATTGGTAGAGGAACTATCTTATATCCACACTATCACCATATTTATCTACTTTAGATTTTTTTATGGAGATAATAGAGAGTTATTGGAACTTTTATAAGGTCAAGCAGTAATAGTGCTGCCCTTATAGTGACATATACGCAAGCGCATTTGATGTTTTAAATAAGGGAAACATTATTAAGGTTAGTGCTTGTCCTTATTTTTGCGCAATTACTGCAGTGCACTATCCCGACTTTATTTCATGTACCATATTTATATGTCACAATTTGTAGGTTATATGTGTCATCTGTGACACAACTAGACTGGACCATATAGTTATTTATTACTCTATGGACCGAACACAACCTAACTTTTTTCACAGTTTTAAGTTATCCGTTCTCCCCCCGACAAAAAAGAAATAAGATGAAC
>CAJUYG010000126.1:500579-514408 GCA_910591675.1 Galerucella calmariensis
ATGCATAATTTCAATTGTCCATATCATACGAAACTTCTTGTCTATTATCCTATTTTTTTCTTTTAAATTTTGTGAATAGCTTCTAATATTTTAATTCATCCAATGTATTTTTTATTCCCATCCACATTTCCATAATTTTAAGCTTCCATATTCAATTTTACTTCTTTAATTTATATATATTTTCTGTATGTCAAAAATTATTTTACTTTTTTTCTAAATTTTCTAAGAAAATCCGTCTCTATTTATTTTAAAATGCTCCTCTCTTATTTATTTTTAGATCATCCCTCTTTTCATTTGAATGAGGCTTTATTCTTCTATTTTTTTTATAAAATAATTGACAAGAAACTTCATAATCTATCACACTTGATAGTTCAATTATATGCAAATTTTTATATTGAAATATTTTTATAAAAAGATCAATCTTATCCTATTGATACATATCTAAACAGTATCTTCCGTATGTCCCTTGTGGCGTATTCTTTATTCTTTTTGTTAATTTTCCAATTGGAACGCTACAGAAAAGTTGAAATAAAAATATTAAAAATATTGTGGTTTAATTTCCCAACAAAATTAACAAAAAGAAACACAGTGGTAATTCGCCGCTCCCCTTATTTTAATTATTAGTTTAAAGTTTAAATATTTTATTTAACTTCTTTAAACCTACGCTAGTCTCAGAGTAACTAGTATCTGACTAATCAGAGAGTAAGGTTGGAGTAAGAGATTTTTATTAATAACACAGTTAGAATTTAGATACTCTTATGGCCGCTTGTACAATTGTAGCTTAGTGAAGGCTTAAGTGTGAACTCAGGTTCAGCGTCAGAGTGCCGTTGTACAAAGTTGGCTTACGGTTGAGCTCCATTTAAACCTTAAGCTTAGTAAAGCCTCCAAGAGGGCAGGTTTAATGTAAGCTTAAGCACGGAACATAAATTGTTATCATGTTCCGGGGCTTAAATGTGAATGAATTGTATGCTAACATAACCTGTACTTAATTTAATATTAAATTAAAAGTTTCTCAAAGTTAATTATGGATATTTTAACCGATGATGAGGATTTTTTGGAACTTATTGGAATCGTACAACACCCGAGAGGACCTTGAGTGTATAGAGAGCGTATGAATCACTTTGAATGTTGGAGAGATCATGAGTTTATTCAAAGATTTCGTATTTCTAAAGAAACCGTTCGCTTTGTGACAGATTGTATATCAGAGGAAATTTCTTGTAAAACTAATAGGTAGCAAATATGACATTAGTTAGGTTATTTCACAAACATATTGTGACCAATTTACTTCATACGCATGCGTCAGTTCGAAAGAAGTTCTACCAACACTTGCAAATATAGGTTTAGTAGAGCTGCTACTGAACCATGTTTGTACAACAGGCTTAGGGTTGAGCTAAGCTTATATTTTAAGCACAGCTCAGTTGAGCTCAATTTTAAGCTTTAAATGTACAACATCATATAAGTTATTGAAAGCCAAGGTAAACTACCACCATCGCTTTGGAAGGAACATACATCTATTTGAAGCACTCTCATTCATTCATACGTTTGGGTTATTCCCAACAGTCTGGGCACTTGAACTTAATATCTGTACTATGTCCCATGTTATCTACTTCCATTCCAGAAGCTTTGTGTCTTCTATATAGGCCACCAGTTTATCTGGAGGGATCTTCAGTAGTTGTGATGGTTGTATTAGTTCCTCTCCATAGTACTTCCGTCTGAGTCCTTGTAAGTTCTCACAGAAGCAGAGTACTCATGTGAGTGGGTGTTTCACCACAGAGTCCACATTTTCTTCACACGGCTCACTAACTTAGCCCATATTGTGCGGATGCTTCCTCGGGGTGCAGTGTCCAGTCACCAGATCGGTACCTGTCTTCAAATGTCTTATCAAGCTTTAACAGCCTGGATGAGCTAATTTGTTCATTACAATAAGTTACAATTTGCTATTATAGAGTCGACTGTGTTACGACGAACCTGAATTGCGACAAATCTGTAGTACGTTGAATTCGGAGCACCACGAATACGGAACGAACGATTTTGAATAGTGTTGTTGGATCCATAGTTTTCCCCCAGTTCCTTTGGTAACCTTGCTACAATAAGTAACCCACAGGAACTTAATAAACTAAGAAGCTTTATTGTTTTGTTTGATTAAATAAGTGACTCGGTGTACAGGAGAACTAGATGCTGCCGCACCCGGCACCTGTCACCAGCACTAGTACTAGCACTTCGGTAGCAATACGTCATCTCGTCTCCTCTCTTTCGCAACCTTGCGGTTTCCCTTGGCAAATAACATTGCGGCAGTGATTTGGAATTATATTTTTTTTTCATTTTAAATTGAAAAAATCGTGGCGCTTGTAGCTGCCCCTTTTGTATGCCGCCAGTAGTTATGGCTCCAGTTGCACCCTCTTCAATTCGTTTTTGACACCTCTCTTCTATTTACTCGTAAGTTCTTGAGATTTCCACCTAATATCTAATGAGATACTCTGGTTATTGTTATTTTTTGCCACGTATGACAAATAAAATAAATAGTCAATTAAAAATCTGTAGTTAATCCAACAGAAATGAAACTTTGGCAATTTAAATAATTTATGTTTGGATACGATTTTACGTATAGTTTTGAATAAATGTACATACAATAAGATAAACTATTCAAATATTGAGTTTATCTCTCGAAAAATCTATTTCTCCGTCACTTATTCCAATTTTAAAAATAACAATTATGAAGCACACTGTCAATAATAGGTTATGTCATTGTGGGTGTGTCGATTTCAAAGCACACTTATGCCTGCTGGTGACAAATCGTCTTTACGTTCTGTGATTTTCAGCGACACGTGACTTACTCACGTGGCGTACACGAGAGGTCCCACTTACATGTGTCAAACATGGTTTGGCTGCCACTACCACCCTATGTGCTACGATTCCAGGGTATTTATTACAGATACGAACTAAGTGAAATCGACCCACGTAAATATTCAAAACATATATTTTAATTTTATTATTTCAATATTAAAAAATTAATTTAAAATTAGGTAATTAAATAATGTTTTTTTTATTAATTGCTTCTTATTTAGAGCATATGATTCCAATATCAGTAGATATCAATGAATCACGAGGTTTTTCAAAAATTCTGTAAGTGAACATATTTTTAGCTCTAGTTTATTTTTAGTTTATTTAAATAATCATTTACAACATACTTTAAATGAGAGGCCAAATTGCGCCAAATTAGAAATCATTGCATTTTACTAACTGTACCTACAGCAATGTAATCTATAATCTCAACTTCTTTATTTTCTTCCAGCTTTTTTTTATTTTGATCAGTTTACGTCTGGTATTGTCATTCTACTCCGTGGTCATAATTCATAATATTTCTTTTTCAGGTTAATGCTTCCAGCTGCTGACATTTGCACTTCATCGACCGCCTTTGACCTTGCCTACTTCAGGCAATACAGGCTACAGATCACATGGGAGATAGTACTGTAATGTCATCAAGCTTTAGTACAAATATATAACACGGTAGTAATAACCTCAGCAGCTCAGAACTACTGAATATCAGTAGGAATAAGCTAACAATTATTGCAGGTTATCTAACAGGTCATAACGGGGACCTCAGCCAAAGATTACAGAATAAAAATATAAGATGTTTCACTCGTTCGAATGTATCGTGTAAAGCTCCGATGCCGCTGGTGAGTGTCTGTTGACTTGGATGGTACAGTACGTCGCTACGTCCTTACTTGCATTTAATTTGGCTATTATACGGGACGTCGCCCGTCGAGCGCTGTTATTTTAGAACGGTGTTTATTGATTGTTCGTGTTTTATAGTTATGTTGTATAGATTTTTTAAATTTATTAATTAATTGTTGAAATGAGCAAAAAGTCATATTAATATTTTTCTCTTTGATGGCAAAGCTTAAACACTAAATATTTTGTAATATTTGCTTATAATAAGGATATTATATAAACAAGAACATTACGCAAGAAAACACAAAAATTCAATTCTATACCTAACCAAGGGGGAATTGGTCAGTTCCTTTCGAACGAATTTACTTAATTTTCTTTTCATCATCCATGTAATCAATTTCCTTTCAAATATTATGCCAGTCTCTACGCCAGAATCCGTATATATTTTACTCTCAAATGTATATTGAAAGATTTGAAAAACAATAGATTAAATTTAACACATAAACCAAACTCCAAACTTAGTATTTTACAACATTTATAAAAATTTTTAATAAAGGTATCCTGCAGCTGCTTCTTTTTTCACTGTTTTAACCTTGTCAATCCAAAAAATACGCGTTATTTAAAAATCAAAATTTAAGATTTAGTGGCCCTATTATTCTGGTGGCTAATGAGTATGTTTAATTGAATTTGTGATAAATATCTGCTAGATTATCAATAAGTATCACAAAATTACTAAGATGCTGGATAAAAACTGTGAATTGATTCATTTTAAAAATTCAAGTTTATTTTTCACTTACCTTTTCATATCCCGAACATTTTTCGAAATAATTAACATTTAAAAATAAACCTTTGTGATAAAGAATCCTATTAATTTAAATATATATTTCTCTAATTACCCCTGTATAGCTTAAAATAAAATAAGCTTTTCGAACTTATCTGGTATCTACCGGTCTCGTTATTGACAACAAAAGCGAGTCGTAAACATAATTTATGAGAGCGGTGTCCGTTTGGGACAGCAACTTGAATCAAACCGCCCTGGAGTGAAACATCTTATATTTTTATTCTGTAATCTAGCCGCATCTGCAGACTTTGTGGCATGGAGGCCGAGACCGTAACCCATATCTTATCTGACTGTGAGGCATTGGACTCGAGGAGACAAACAATCTTCGGAGAAGCCAATGTGACACCTGAAGTATATGGCACACATCCAATGGACCTATATCGCGCACTCGAAGGTACGGGATAACTGGATGAGTGGACTAAATGTGGGAGTAGAGTACAAAAAAACCTCAACAGCTAAGGATTATTACAGGTTAATTCACTGGTCATGCCCTGGTGAAAGACAAATTTCTTAAAATAGGGCTCTCTATAACGAGGATCTGCAGATTTTGTGCCATGGGATGGAGAACGAAACTGTAACCCGCATATTATCTGGCTGTGAGCCACTTGACTCAAGGAGACAAACAGTTTTCGAAGAGGACAATGTGCTTCCTGAAACATATGCAATAAGGCAATAGGCTCAGGAGGACGGTTCCAAAAAAAAATTATCTACGATCACCTTTAACATTAGTCATTTACGAACCAAAAAGAATGTGTGAAATCATACATTATACATACGTTGAAAAGCGTGCGTAAATGAACAACGCTTTTTATATGGGACTTTCATTATAACACCCAAAAGCGTGCGTAAAGGACCAATGCTTTTTAAATAGGGTTTTCATTTTAACAATATTTTTTTAGCTACGTAATCATCGAGTTGTCTTGTCTTGTCAGTAAATTTGACAGAAGTGTCATACATAGTGAAAAATATTTTCTGTTATATTTAAAGTTTTAATTTTCGGATTGCACACCACCTGAAATTAGAATTCGTTGTGTATATATTTGCTTTATTTTTATGTTTTTTAATCCCTTCAGGGCACATTTTTATTATTTTTCCTTCATCTGGTCGTAGATAAAGTTTTGTATGACACTTGTGCGTGAAGTACTTTTGCGCACTCGTTGCGAAACTCGTGCGCAATATTATAACTTCACGCACTTGTATCATAAATAAATATTATATACTTTTATTTCTGTTTATTAATAATTTTCTCAAGGTATATAAAGTATTATACATCAGTTAAATTTATATTTGTGGATCTGGTCCGGTCCTGTAATGGTCCCAGGCGTTGATCAATTGTTTGGAAAGATAAGCCAACTAGATAGAGCTTTACATTATCTCATTGTCATGAATTTATTTGCTAGATATGTTTGTTGGTTTATTCGAAGTGTGTTTGTGTGTGCGATCTTTATTTAATTTTTAAGCTCAGTTTTGATGAGATTTTTCCAGTTTGGTTATTTAAAGCCGATGATTCGTGAATACTTCATTTGTTTTTCTCATGGTAAAAATATATTGGGGTCGTATTCAACGTGATTCGCTTGAAATTGATGTAGATTGGCGATTAAAAATATAATTTAATGTATTGGTAAGCGGTAAATTTACATATTCCTTTTTTAAATAAATACTGGCGACTCCCTTTGAATTTTTAATAATAACCAGATACAATTTAAAAAATATTTACAAACATAAAGTAAACTTATAACTATAAATTGTAAGCAATATTGCAATAGAGCAACAAAAAAAATAGTAAAAAATGAAAAAAAAAAAGGAGTATACAAAAATTTGAGTAAATTAATACATAAGGGTAATAATAAGCAAGGCAACTACAGACACAACACTAACCTAAGGAAAATTCGGCAAGAGAGACGAACACATGCTTTAGCTTCTGCAATTGATTTGGAAAAAAAATGTATGCTCCAAAACTCGCCTGGAAAACCGTTCGTTCAAAAGGAGCTAATGTTCAAAGAAACTAGGCTTTAGTGATTGGTGAAAACTATTGACGACGAGAGACAATAACCACTCCAGAATTCAATGTAATATTGGAAGAAATAGGCAACGCCAAAAAGAAGAAAATATCTGGCGATAGACATCTTGCACCAATGAGGGATTATTTTAATTTTATAGCATATCAAAGTAGCGCGTTTTGATTGGCGTGAGGTCACGGAACAACATTATAAACAACGTTTATAAATTGAGTAAAAAAATGTGCAAGATGTCTATTGGAAGGGTGTAGATGTTTTTCTTCCTTCTCCAACTAATATTCCTCGTCAATTCAAATCAACTACTGTAAAACTATAAAGGTAAGTACAGATCGGCCAAAAATCGCCCGTATACATGCTGGCAGCACTGTTGCCAACATGTAACCCATCAACTCGCAACAAGTTGATAGATACACGGCAACATATCGCCGATGTCGTGCGGCAAGACATCAAAGATTTTTGTTGACTGTTGCATGTATCCGTGTTTTCTATTTCATACGGAAAGCATCGCTCTGTTTGAATGGTATTGCCAACAAGTTACGTTGTGTCCAACAAATATGTTGCCAATACCCGTCAACATGTAGCCAACAGCCATTTTGTTGTCTGATTGGTACATACCTTAAGAACTAATTGTCGACTTGTATAAATGACAAAAAAAAAACACAACTGGTATTAGTTAATAGATTTATTTTTACAAATTATTAAACAAAAATACCGCCTGACAAAAATTACAAAATCTATTTATAAATATAAAAATATCAACATATTATACATGAATGCGAGTAAAGTAATATTAAAATATCATGACGTAATTATTAACATTGCGAAATTGTCAGAAAAAAAATTGCTTAGCTTTGTATATGATCAGACAATATTGTTGAGAAATTGAATATTTTACTAGAGTACGATAAGACGAATATTAAATAGATAATATACAGTATGTACAGTTAAAACTACGCGGAAAAAATAATTATATTTTCCAAAACGAAAATTAGCTACAAATTTGATATAACGCTGTCATAACATACTTTATTGGTTATTTTTACAACAATAATTATGACAGCAGTTAGGAAATACATTTCTTGGAAATCCATTATAATATCTGGTCAACTTCATCATTAGTTTTTTTGTTAAAAAAAACCTTAACATATCAAAACACATAACAATAACGTTTAAAAAAACGTATAACAATTATTAACACTCTAATTCAGTTAATGTGGCAGACAACAACTTTAACGATCCCCTTATTTATTAGTAAAATTTTAGACAAATATTATGTATCAGTCTTTTATTATTTCGACATAAGTAGCTGGGAAAATACCAACGTTTCCACTACATTCTCCCAGCCACCATCCGTCCTCCTGTTGACGATAGACTGTAATGACATCTCCCGCTTTTATTAATAACTCATCATTCATGTTAGGCGTGTAAGCATAAATGGCTTTGCATGTTGCTATGGGATGCACAGGGTTATCGTCTTGGTTGCAAATATTATCTCCTGAACTGCTGCATTGTGAAGAGAATTCATCTGAAACAACAATATAAATTAACTCACATGTTATATACATACATATAAAGTAATAATTTGGTAGAATGTTTAAAAGAGCCAGATGCTGCAAATGCAATACGCATATATACAGATGGTTCAAAAATGAAAGAAGGCTCAGGATGTGGAGTTTACTCGAGAGCACTAAGCCTAAAGATTAAGTGGGGAGTGGGAAACAATACCAGCGTGGTTCAAACAGAACTGACTGGTATCTCAATTGCCATAAAAGAACTAACCAGAAGAAGAATTTCTGGCAAAATCATAATAATCTGCACTGATAGTAGACAAGCCCTATTAGCCTTGAACAGACAACGTGTTATATGGAGGCCAGTACTAAAGTGCCACCAAGATTTAGCTGACGCTTCGGCAGATAACAATATTATCTTGAGGTGGGTTAAAGGGCACGACAGGAGTAAAGAAAATCGCATTGCTGATTCTTTAGCCAGGGAAGCCTCTGGACTAAAAATTCTAGGACCCAGTGACACCTACGGCCTAACGACTTCACAATTGCGGAACTAGCCAAACGTTACACCCATGCTCAATCCTTCAAGAGATGGGATGGTATCAAAGGATGCAGTCTTGCCAGGATCACCCTGGGCGACCCTGGGAAGTTGGCGCCGAAGAAATATTTGGCGTTGACCAGGAAAAATCTTCGTTTAACAGTAGATTTCTGACTGGTCACTGTCAACTAAGGAAGCACCTCCATACTATGGGGCTAGTGGACTCTATGCAGGATGTGTGAACATGAAGATGAATCTGTCAGGCATGTCTTATGCGAGTGTCCGGAGTTATCGTCAATAAGAGAGTGTGTGTTCGGTGAGTCTTGGCCTACACCTGCCGATATAAAGGAGATGTCTCCTAGTGACCTGTCCACCTTCCTGAGAAGGACAGGATGGACAATGACCTAGGAGGACAACTCCTCGGGAGGATGTACAATGGGTCACATGTGGCCTAAGTGCTGTGAGCCTACACACTCACCCTCCCTACTCTACAGATACAGATACAGATGTTTGAAAGATATGTATAAAATACTGCAACATCAAGTGTTGAAAATTTAGAAGAAGCAGAAGCCGTTCAACAGAGACAACATTTTCAGATATAAAGAAGTTTATTTGATACCTTAAGTGATGCTTTGTTTATATAACACTTTTTTAGATTAAAAAAGCAAATAGCATTGGCATACCCAGCAGGACGGGGCACTCCCACATTACGCCTTCGATGTACCGGGTGATCAGTTAAGGGTAGCGAGCGGCCATATCTCAAAATTTGGTACCATTTCAGTTAACTCCATCTAGCGGCGAACACGAAAGTCAAAAAGTCAAAACCAAGTGAGCATTTTGCAGTGTAAATTATGCTCTTCCATATGAGCCCAAATTTGTTAGAATCGGTCAAGCGAAACGGGAGAAATCTTGGTTTGCTTAAAAAAACAATTGAACTTCCCCCACCGCTTTATTTTGATAGATAGAACAAAACATTTTTGTCAAAAAGTGTAGGTGAACAGTCAGTAAATATGGAAATGATATCATCGATATACTTTCATTAGGCAAAATTCTATAAAAATCCCATTTTTCTACTTAGTGTTGGTTGTTACGCCCTCTAGCGAACGTTTGACAAACTCGAAGATAATTTCCAGCAATTTCTCTTGGCGACTTTTATCATGAATTTTTCTTTTCTAAATCTATACGACCAATATCTTATGAGATATGGAAGAAGAGGAACGATCGAATGGCCACCAAGGTCGCCAGATTTGACACTTTGACTTTTTTTATGGGGAAACTTGAAGAGAAAAGTTTATCAAAATCGCCCAAATGATATAGAAGAGTTGAAGGATCGCATCAGAACGGAGTTGTACAAAAAACGCCTGAAGCCGCGTCCACATTATGTCGAATTTCCGACATTGTCGATCCATGTCGAGTCGAAACGAATGCAAACCCGAATTAAGTCGGTAAGGAAAAAAGGAAGTCGAATCGAATCGGACATGGCTAGTTTGGACATGTCGAAGCATGCTGTTCAACATGCTGTATTCCAGGTTTAACTCATAGACCTCATCTTGCAGTAAATCCCTTATAAATTCCTGTGTATAATATTTTTCCTACCATTGACGCGGCTGGGTCATACACAAAATCTTCGAGAGCGACGAAAACGCTGTTGCTGTTTTCCAACAACTGTAATAATAATTGCAGCAGCAGCTGCCACTACAGCATCTTCTGCATAACTCATTATTAAAAATTTTAATGAATTAAAACCAATTCAAAATATTTTCAGTTTTGATAATGGCGGGGCGATGTATCTCGGTCAACAAGTCCACATATGACGATTAATGTGGACGAGTTGGGACTCGAACGTGTCGAATCAGTCGAATGAGATTTGGTCGATCTGCATAATGTGGACGCAGCTTTAGAGGCAAATTTATTGCTCGGCTGTCTCATTGCATTATTGCTGAAGGTCATCAGTTTGAACATTTAATATAATGTAATTATATCATTTTTTAATAATAAATATGACAGAATATTAATTAAGCATAATTTTAAGTAGGAACACAATTCATTTACATTTATCTATAATAATAGTACATTTTTCTTATTGTTTTTTCAATTTTCTGATCTTATTTAGTAGAATTAGAACGGGTTTTAACTTTGACACATTTTAAAAGATCCATTGGAGAAACACTATTTTAGATTATTCTAGTTGTACCAGTTTTATATGACTCGTAGTAGTCGTAGTGTACCAGGAGGATGCCAAAATGACAAAGGCACTGTGCGATTGAACTACTTTTTTAGCTTACCAAATTGAAATCACATCAGATTTAGGTAGCGGATATTATAACTTACCAAAATCAGAATCAGGTTGATTCGAATTTCCATCTGCCGATCCTCTGACCAACCAATCAGGATCATCTACGTCGTTATTGTGAGGATCAGAATTATCTGATTGGTTCGATTTCGTTGATTTTTGGCTCACAGGACTTTTGTCCAAGTGGCACCATTCGTCTCGTAACCATTGTGGAACCTACAATAAAAATGACAAAACAAGAATAAGAAAATAATTTATTGATTTATTTTTTATACAAAAGAAATCTAAAATGTACACTTTATTACAGTTTCCTGTAATATAGTCGTATTTAATAAAGCGCGTTACCAATAGATATGGGAGAAGAATAATTCTAACGCTGCATAAGTTTTGAAAAATATTTTTTCTACTAACGTGCGGAAAGTGAATCTTTTCCGCACTAAAAAGCGTGCGGAAAGAGTCACTTTTCCGCACTAGTGCGGAAAGTAAATTTATTGACATTTGAGGAATATACTGACATTTGAATATTCAAAATATGTATTTTGTATATCCAAGATTACCAAATGACTGAAAAATTAAGAAATTCATTAGAATTCTGCTATAATTTTCAATAAAGAGGAACGCGTACGCTTCGATACTTTTTTAATGGCTGGTATAAGCCTCATCAAATGATTGTCAAATAATAATAAATATCTGACATTTCTCATCTGTCACTTTGAATCAACATAGCAACAAATAAAAAAATAATCGTCAGTCAATACTCTACGTTATCAAAACCAATTTTACCGTCGCAGCTTTTTCTAAGAGATAATTTATCCATAGAAGAAAAAATAGTGTACCTAACACGTGCGTAAAGTGACTTTTCCGCACGCGATTGCTGGCCGAACTCCGCTAAAGCGTCGTTCGGCCATCTGCAATAGCGTGCGGAAAAGTATCATTTTCCGCACTAGTTAGGTAAACTACTATTTCCTACGATCCCATAGGAAAGTGACAGATATCGCACTGTCTAGTTCTATGGAAAGTGGCCTTTACGCGTACGGAAAAAAAAACTTATCCGTACGTGTACGGATAAAAAAGCTGTCAAATAAACTTTTATCAAGATTGACCACTGGCAAGCTGTCAAATATATAATTTTTGAATTAGATTTACCTATGTAATATCTAAATTTGAAGCGATCTATTTGAAAATTGAAATTTTTGTCATTTTCTTGATTAAAAAAAATTTAGGGCGCGGTCGAGGATCGAACCCGCGTACTCTTCGTCAGAAGTCCGATGTTGTACCAACTAATCCAAATCACCTGTTATAATAGTAGGAAAATGTAATCATCTTGAAAGGTATTCATGATAAGTATGTATGAAGTATGATGAACAATAATAATTTCACTTTCAATTTCTATAATTATGCAACCAATCAATAATTGTAATAACCTACCTATATGATATAGTTAAACTACTTGAATTTTTGTCACTATTGATAGTTATTGTTAATTTTGAAATCAATTATGTTGACTTTAATTGTAACATTTTGTGTATTAATTGTAAGATGTTGATTACACATTATTTGGTGAAATTATCACGTGATCGTAGGAAAAATACTGTACATTACTCGTGTGAAAGTGATTTTTCCCACTCGTGTGAAAAATGTCACTTTCCGCACACGTTATGTAATATACTATTTCAAAAACAGCGTTAGAAAAATTATTATTTTGCGATATCTATTGGCAACGCGCTTTATTAAAAATACGACAATATTACAGGAAACTGTAATAATACTTTATTGTTTCAAGCCCACGTGGCTTGTTCTCAGATTTTTCGAATTTTGGTGTGCAGTTGGAGGTGAAGATGTCGCTATTGTCACGACTTTCACACTTCCGTTACTGAAAGACATGTATTGATTGTGATTTTGGTGTCTTCTTCATTCTGGGATTAAGCTCGTAGAGCTCTCGAACGGAGAACATATACCTTGTACTGATGAGGCGCAAATACGCCGAAACCGGTCTACACGCTATGTGGTCCCTTCTAATTGCAAACCAAGGGTGACATTCCGTTCATAAAAACTAGCGATCGCTTTTAAGCGACGTCACCTGGATTTTACATTATACATTGATATTTTGACAAGGAAATATAGAAAATACGTAGGTGACACCTTATGGGTAAAATTAGAACAAATTTGGTGAACAGAATGTGTATATCGACAAGATCGATTCAAGACTACTCGCTAGGTGAACAGAATGCCACCCCAGAATGATGTTAAATATCTTGTAGATATGCCAACCCCGTTTGACTTTGAAGTGTAATTCAATATCCGTCGGGGCCTATATAGCCCGGGAAGTAGTTGTTTTTTTGTTCTTTTTGAAGCCAATTGCTGTCGGTCCGCAACTTTTAGAACGTTTTAAAATACACACCTTTAAAACACTTTGTTGTAATCCGGATTTGTCTCTGGTAATAGTAATATGGTCAGCTAAAGGATGAGAAGATCGTGGTCTACTGTCCAATTCTGACAATGCATTCTGTACTTTATATTTCGCTCCTTCCAAATATGTTAACAAAGATTTCATCTAAAACAGTAAGATATCAATTATTTTCATTCTCAAAATGTTAATTAAAATTAATACTTACGTGGTACATTTTTTCTGATACGCTTTGTTGCGAATCTTCAGATCCAAAGCTTGGTGTCTGTTGGATAGCTTTCGATAAATTTTCTAAACCTATTTTAGATTTCCGTTCCCTTTCCATATCTTGTCTAATTAGCTGTAAGAGTTTTACCAAGGCCTGAAACATTTAAAAAACTTATATTTATTTTCAAAATTAAGAGAAACAGGAACTAAAAAATTTCGGGATAGTGGAACCACAAAACCTTGTGGTATCATTGAAATCAAAGAAAAAAACTTAAAAACATACAAAATAAATATTTTTATCTACTCCTATTATATTATATACTAATTATTCAACTGCTTTTAAGCAGG
>CAJUYG010000127.1:0-50626 GCA_910591675.1 Galerucella calmariensis
CCCCCCGGAAACTGCGTTACGAGTAGCAAAAGTTCATGACAGTTTTGCTTTCGTTATACAACAATTGCTTTTTTCCTTGTTCTACTCTCTCCATTTTCCTGACTTTCTGGAAATATCTTAAACATTTCTCGACAGTGGTAAAGTTGCTTCTCTTAGAAACGCGACAGAGCTTTGAATCAGTCGATTTTTTAACAATGAAAAGCTTTGAGAAAAATATGTAGAAGTGCAATGGAATTCCGCATGAAAAATTTAAGGGAAATTCGTGAAAAGCTTACGGTAGGAAAAGTATGGAATTGAAAATATGTTTTTCTTTCGCTTAAGTGTAATAAGATGCCTGAAATTTAAATTATAAATTATGGTGAAAACGGCACCCGTTCGAAATAAGGAAGCCTACATGTACCGACGGTATAATACTCAGTTGTGGAATTTAAATTAGATAAACGTTTTATTTGTATATATTAATTCCGTCATGTAATAAATTTCATTGTGTTGGTAAGCGATCCCTTCAAAATATACGTTCAAACTCAAACAAGATGGTAGACCCATTATTACCGGTAATGAAATTTGAATATCGCACTCACTTATGAATACCGAGAGGATGTTGTAGAGGTTATTCAGGATACACAAGTACAAGCCCAAAACACTCCATTATCCAACTAGAAATGGAAAACCTTCATTTCGTCCTTTGTACCGTCGTAATTGACATGCGATCGACTTCATTACTTATTCACCTTATTTGCTTCATTATATAGTGTTTCATGCATTTTAATTCAGTAGAAACGGGGATTATATACTGGGATAACTGGAATAAGAACGTATCCCGTAATAGAATACTTAATACTCAATGCAATAACGCAATGTAAAGTTCCTTTTTTATTTTTATTTAAACTGTTTTATACCAGGAAACTCTTTATAATGGCTACTGGAACCGAAACGTTGAATATAAAAAATCAAAAAAGTAATCACCTTGATTCGAAGCAGTATTTAAACCGATTTTTCCACTCTAAAGCTGAAATAATATCAGCAGATATCACCAGGATCAGTGCTGTTTGTTGACGAACATAAAATTGACTGAGTAATTATATTCCTCCAGTTAAGTTACAACTAGGCTTGGTCACGAGTAGGCCAACTTGATCCTCCTCTGACACTGTATACAGTTTACACTTTCTGCACCAACACTTTTCGCTCTAAGTTTGTTATATTTATGGACCCCATAACACGGCTCCGATTGTTTATGATAGTGGGTCGTAAAATGGCTATATAATGGCAGTATAGATCCAGGTGACGATCTTAGAGGATAGTCCCCCCATTCCACCCCACTGTTCCAAGAGATATATTTGCCTATTTCACTTTATTTTCCAAATGAGAATAGCAAATTAACCTACTATCAATATCAAGAATGATGCTTAGATGATTACTTTTTTTTTTCATTTTCATCAACCTCTAGGGTTATTAGCGACAATATTATTCTTTTTTATATTATAATTCATGTCTTTAAGATAAGTTATTTATAATTTGTTCTCTCAATTTTTGGGAATCAAACCACAATAATGTTTTTTATTTTTTATTTCGACGTTTCGGTAGCGTTCCAGCTACCGTTGTCAAGATTAACTAGTAATGAAATAATTTTTGGTCCCTATCTGACACAACGAAAAAAATATGACAACTAGACAATCAATATTTTGAAGTTTAAGACTAAAAAACTTTGTTGTCAAATTTTATTAAGGTCCATTCATAGTAGATCACATCTCTGGTAAAATTTGGAATAAAATATTTCATTTTATGACATTCTAACGATATGATAGTCTACTAGAAATGGAATCCAGTAAAGTGCACGTTCCAGGGACGGTTTTTATTGGGATAGCGCTTTTTTTTCGCTTATTTTGGAAATGTTGTTAATAAAACGCGTTTGTTGTTACTTTTTTGTGTATGATTATTTTTGTTTTCAAAATATGTATAACTCAGTGTGTATCGATTTACAACTATTCCAATGATAAATCATAAGAAAACCTGGATAAGAACTTATGATGTTATCCTGATAACGCAGGTAATTGATTATTGGAAATTTCTCTTACTAACATTGGTAACCAAATTTGACTACATTCGGCTAAAATACTAGCTACACATTTATCTGCATTTAGTAGTATTAAAGCACTTTCTTTGATTTTTCGTCATAAAAAAAGTAACAACAAACGCGTTTTATTAACAACATTTCCAAAATAAGCGAAAAAAAGTGCTATCCCAATAAAAACCGTTTTTGGAACGTGCACTTCACTTGTTTCCATTTCTAGTAGACTATCATATCGATAGAATGTCATAAAATAAAATATCTTATTTCACATTTTACCAGAGATGTGATCTACTATGAATGGACCTTAATAAAATTTGACAGCAAAGTTTTGTAGTCAAACGTCGAAATATTATTGATTGTCCAGTTGTCATATTTTTTTCGTTGTGTCAGATGGGGACAACGGTAGCGGGGACGCTACCGAAACGTCAAAATAAAAAATAAAAAACATTAATGTGGTTTGATTCCCAAAAAAATAAGAGAAAAAATAATAAGTAATGCCACAAGGAACTTACAGAAGATAAGTTATTGTTTATATTATTTTTTACCCTTGCCTGCTTGAAACTGGGGCATTCTACTAGAATGTGTTTTACAGTATGGCAATTACATAGTTCACACTGTGAAGGTTCAGTGTTTTTAATAATATAACTATGATTGATGGTAATCGGAGTCAGGATAATATTACTTGTGGTGTTCTATTAGGTCTATTTGTAGAGCAGTCACAAACGGTTGGGAACTATACGACTTATGCGCAGAGTCTTATTGTGAACAGTTCTCATTCACTGCGCTTGAGTCTTCCAGTTTCCAACCGTTTGTGACTGCTCTACCAACAAACATATTTATATTTGTATAGGAAAAAGGTTTTTACTGTTGTTTTCACATTCCTTCAGATTTAATAAATTTCCATCCATTGATCTAATGTATTCTCTGTCTCACAGTTTGGTCATATTACGTAACATCTCTTATTAAAAGACTACTCAGTACTTTTTATTCATATTAACGTCTTTCAATTTTTATGATTTGAAAAGTGGATAAGATATGGGTATATTGTTCGTTGGATAATTTATGAAGTGAAGTCATAACATAATAGTTTTCTGAAAATAAAACTTCTCGTTTTACTGTCAACAGTTTTCAACACGAAACTTCCATTTTATTGTTTTCAAACAAACTGTATAAAGCGGACCTTGAACAAGCAAACCAACCCTTACCCTGCAATTAAGAAGTCGTAAAAATAAGTTTATTTCAGCTTGTCCCTACCCATAATTATGTGCAATAAAGATAAAACGCACATTGTTGGTTTCTATAAGAAAATATATAACAAAAAATTGATCAAATAATAAAAATTACAATTGTTTTATCAGAACTAGCGACTTGCTTGTATACAATATTGTTATTGTGGTAGTACCAATCCCCACTGAAAAATGACTGAAATGATGTTGGGAGGGTCACTCTGTATGCTTTACGGATAGAATCGGCACAGGACAAAAGTGACACACCGCCCGCGGTTAACCCTCAGGCAAGGAGTTATCAAAATGGGTAGTAGTGGCTTATGGTAGTGGCTGTTGTAGCAAGAGCGAAACTCGCACGACCGACCGGGTGTCTCCTTGGTGAAATTGGTCCATCGCTACCAGATTGTAAAATCTCGTGAAAGTACTTAAAATCACAAAGTTCCAAATGAGTAGCTGGCTATTGGAGAGTATTAGCTCATCTCCTCGAAGTGGCATAGATATTTTAAAGTGAAAAATGGGTAGTCCGTGGTCCCTGCTACTTTATAAGGAGTTTATCGTAGCCATGTGCTAGCCAGCTATTTTTACGGCCACGATTTTTTGTAAGAAATATCTTTGTTCCTATTCTTAGTTTTTTAATTTCTTCTTCTAACATTAAATAGTTTTGGGTCAATAATCTTCTATTTTTAACAGCAATACACTTTTTCACGACAGAAAATAGTTATTTATGTATTAAGAGCGAAACGTGATACATTATTGCTTGAGAGTAATGGAGAGTAATAATTACTCGAAAGCAATAATGTCACGCTTTGGCTCGTAATACATACAACATTTTTCCTGCAATCACTTAAATGTAACTATTAAGAACAAATATAAAGTAGAATTCATAAAAACTTTTAAAATCTGTCAGTTTAAATATGTCAATTCAAATATGTTTCAAACTCTTATATCTGTCACTGTCAATACAATTGTGTTTGTAGTATCGGTTGTTATGGAAAGCGAGTGTTTTGCCATTCTTTACGCTCGGCGAGCGTAAAGTAACTCTCCTCAAGAAACATCAACTTTTTGTTGTCATTGGCAAGCGAAGAAGCCTACTTTTCAATGTGACTGTAAAAAAATATATTTTTTTATTGAATACCTATATTTTTTCACGTACCTTTTTATTAACTAAGTTATTTCGAGGGCGCGTGAAAAATTTTCCTTCTAAAACCTTTGTCAATAAAGTGATATGCGTCCAAATATTGGTTCTGGAAGTACCCAACGACATTTTCAGGAACTTTAAATACTTTTTTTAAGACGCCATTATCCGAAACTACCCAAGCTAGATTGACATTTCTCTATCATTATTAACTTACCGTCATACTATTATAACTTGGCAAGTTTATCTGCAGCCGTGAAAGAAATGCAGTCGAAAACATTCGATATTGCCACGTTTAACTATGGAAAAGCTAAAGTGCTAAGTATGTAGTGATAATAGTTAGAAAAGGGACTTTTTATTATTAACAATATCAACAATATGATTAAACGTTAATTCTCTAATGTGCTTGTTTCCTTGGATTTTTTCTATTAACATAATTTTTTCAATTTATGAGTATTAAAAAATGAGCACTTTTCCAAATTTGTTATGGGCTTCTTCAAGCTCTGGCAGCTGAAACCAAATTGTTGTTGATTGACGTTGAGCGCCAATAAAACAATAAAAAGTCCAATAACGTTAAAAAAAATTATGTTGAATAATGAAAGGTTCTTGCCTAACTAACCAATAAAATTTGGAGGTAAACTAAGCCAGTTCACAGGGCTTTGTTACCTTATTGATCTAAAGAAAAATGTATTTTTTTAGCAAAACTAGAAAAAAAAGAGAAAGCAATTTAAGGGCGCCACTAATTTTCTTTCCTAAAAGAAAATTATAAAAAAAAAATCAAATTTAATGGTCAGCTAACTTTTATCTGCTTAAAAAGAAAAGAACTTAAAGTTTCTGCATAGTAAATAAAACTAACTGAGTAAAAAAAAGGTAGAACGTGTCGCGGGACACACGGTAGGAACTTTAGTTCCTATTAAGCAAAAGTTATGTAATACATCTGACGTTATAGATAAACAATTTGCATATTCTTTGGTGGTTGAGTAGTAAGCACACCAGACTCTCACGCGGTAGACCCGGGTTCGATTCGAATGTTTTCAAATGTTTTTTTTTTCGGGAACTGTTCTTCCCAGGAACTGTTAATCCCAGGAACTGTGCTATAATATTTATATCGGTATAAGAAAAAAAATGTGACAAAAAAATATTTAAGCATGAGGATATCTGTCCAGCTCACTAAATACAATTTAATAGTTGAACTTAAGGATTCATCCTGGACAAATATCTGATTTGTATTGAACAATAAGAAACAATCATATCAAACTAAAAAATATCTATAACCATGTGGCTTCCAAAATGGGTAACCATTTTGTACAAAGAAAATTATTACTCATTGAATATTAATATTGAACTATGAAATTTTTAAAATATGAAGGTAACAAGAAAAATAACATACCAGTAATCCAGATAGGTAATTAAGGGATAACGGCAGCCTATTAGTTTTTGTTTCAACTTGTGTTAAAACAATTACATGGAATACTGCACAGTTGTTGTATTGTCGACAAACGATGAGAGAAGACCTGCCGGAACCTTTCTCATCCTTATTTAAAGACCGTACAACATTTTAAATTGACAATTGACATATTGATTTATCCAGTGGCGTTGGTATTGTCAGTGACCTTTGTATTTTCAGTTTTACTTGGTAAAAAAGGTACCGTACGCCATTTGTACGTTTATGACATATTATATGCCTCGCCTCTTACCGATTCCCCGTATCTTCAGATATAAAATACATAACTATACAAAATAATAATAATTCACAAAGAGGTCGCTAGACTGATCACATTCTTGTGGAATTTACTCTATTAATATAGAAGAAGAACGAGAAGTTAAATTTGTTTTCATAAAATTTGCGTGTAAATGTTAGTTTGAAAGAATTTCCAATTTTCTGTGATTGAATGCGTGGTGATAGGCGGTGATGGTGGAAACCGCTTTTTCTTGATATTATTGTATATTAACACACATGCGTAAGCACCATAAGCATAATTGGAATAGTGATAAATATAATGCTGTTCTCGTAGTTTCTTAACCCTAAGTACTTCATGGCACGTCATAGAGGTTTCGTTAAAATATTTGGTACAACACCTTGTTGTGCGTGACTTGAGATATTGAAATGTTTATGAGGCTAATAATTTATCATCAACTCATTACTGTTAATTATCAGCTTCATTTTATTTATTTAAAGCTCTATTAAGTTGGAATTAGACAATATCATGGCTCGGTAATACAGAGATTAAGCACTATGTTTAAAAGATTTAATAAATTAAAGTTAGTTTAGGTTAGATGAGGTTTGTGGTGAGTGAGTCAATAAGGCCATTCACTGTGACTTGTAAGAGTCTATTATGGCTCATACCTATTCAGATTTCACTAAACAAATTCAGCTTCTTAACGAAGCCGATTAATTTATTTGGTGAATAATATTTCAGGTCCGAGGGCGAGAGAAAAGCCTTTGATCGTTTGTCTCAAGCGCACCTTTAATGCACAGAAGCATCTACCACGCCACTTCATCCTTTTAGAAGACATTTATTCATATAACCATATTACTTTAATATACTAAGTACCATGTATCAATGATCTAAGATGACGAGGCAGATTAATCCAAATAATATACAGTGCTATTCAAAAGTTCCCCCCTCGTATCTTTTGAACGGCTACACTTACATTCATAAAATTTGGAGGGTGGAAATAAAGTGTTGTAAACTTCTTTACGAATGGGTGACGTAATAGTAATAGATGGCGTCACAGTGCCACTCTGACCAATAATTTTTAATAGGACCTTATGGCAAGTAATATCTCGTTTGAAAGGCATCGAGTTTGGCTACATAGCCACATTAATTTCGTTTGGGCTTAAACTAATTTTGACGGATAAATTAAATAAATACCAAAATTATTATTTCACATTTAAATATTGAATATTTTTCAGTCCGCCTCTGGTTAGTTGTCAAAAAAATTGACGTTTTTAATTTAATAGTATTTGTTGCTTTACAAAGTTTTTCTAAATAGCTTGAATATTCAATTTTATTATTGTTTAACGAGACGTTTAAGAGTTTACATAGGCAAAATGGTACGTACTCAAGCCGACAAAGTAGCAGCTATCTTAATAATTGGTGAATCTAGAAAGAATCTCCATGAAGCGGAACGTTTATTTGATGAGAGATACCCAGATCGCCACATCTCGAGAACTTATTTGAGGGAGCTTCTTCACAAGTTTGAAGCAACAGTTAGTGTTCAAGATGCCAAAAGATCTGGTCGACCAATATTTAATGTTGATAAAAAAATTATATAGTTGCTGAGATGGTAGTAAACTCTACTTCCTCTTCAACCAAAGTTGCGTCTATCTGTGAAGTAAGAAGTACAGTACAGAGAGTGTTGGCTAAAAATAAATTTCATCCATACAAGTTAAAAATGGTGCACCACCTTTCGGATGACGACCCCGACAGAAGACTCGAATTCTGTGAATGTATGACAAATAAAATTGGTCAAAGCCCACATTACACAAAAACAATTTGTTTTAGTGACGAAAGTACTTTTTGCCTCAATGGAAATGTGAATACACAAAATGTAAGGTATTGGAGTGACACAAATCCTCACACCTTTCGTGAACAACATACCCAATTTCCAGGAAAAGTCAATGTTAGGGCAGGTATTTTGGGAAACCACATAGTTTGTCCTGTTTTCCTAAATTCAAATTTAAGCGGTGAAGTGTATCTGGAGATGTTACAAAATGCAATAGCGCCGTTAATTCTTGAAATTCTGGAAGATAATCCAGATGAATTCGGTCATCTGGAAATAACATTTCAACAAGATTGTGCTCCTGCACATTATTATGGTGCTATAAGACGTTACCTGGATGAAGAATATCGAGGTAGATGGATCGGCCGGCGAGGTCCTATAGAATGGCCACCTCGGTCACCATATCTGACACCATTAGATTTTTTTGTATGGGGGTACTTGAAATCCAAGGTTTATACTACGGCACCAGATAGCATTGGCGTTTTGAAAGAAAGAATTATTGAAGAATGCAATGCAATTTCAGCTGACACATTCGAACGAGTACGACAAGAGTTTACTAATAGGATGTATTACTGTCAGGAAGTAGACGGAGCACATTTCGAACACTTGCTATAATAATTGTTGATATTTGATTAATTGAATTTAAAAAAATAATTTCAATAATTTTGGCATTTCTTTAATTTATCCGTCAAAATTGGTTTAAACTTAAACAAAATTAATACGGCTATGTAGCCAATGTCAATGCCTTTTAAACGAGAGATCACTTGCCATAAGGTCCTATTTAAAATTATTGGCCAGAGTGGCGCTGTGACGTCATCTATCACTATTACGTCACCTGTTACCATTCGCAGAGAAGTTTACAACCTTTTTTCACCCTCCAAATTTTATTAATATAAGTGTAGCCGTTCAAAGATACGAGGGGGGAGGGGACTTTTGAATTACACTGTATACTCTACCTCGTGTATGCGGCTTGTTACTGATTAATTCCATTTTTATTTATTTTCAGCTCGTTTCTTATATCTTTATCAAAAATGTTTTATGTGAATATTACTCAATTTACTTTCAAAAACGTTCCATATTTTATTCACAATTGTTGTATCATTTGATTAAATGAATTCGTCAGTGTAAAATTCCAAATTTATCATAAGAATGTACTTTCACATTTCTTTTCAGCTTACTAACTTCTATCATATATTACCTTCTTAAACCTGGAAGGTTTTCTTCACATAACTTATAATTTTGTAATGTAGCAATAAATTCGCCTTAATATTAAAATTTTTCCGAGAGACAAATCCATGAGAATTTCTCTTAGTAGAATTGTTACGTGGTGTTATATATAGCACGTATATAAAATTCAACAATAGTACTCATTTGAATTAATAGACACTTAGGGCAATGACTGATATTTGACAAGAACGCGTGCGCAGTCAATACGCTGAACCAAACCATTATCAGTCTTCACTGAAGTTGATATTACTACAGCAAGCGCCAAACATGATGGCGAGCCCGCCCCCATGCGCACAAACTCATTTTCACTGATACCTTCCACTACAGCTCTTGCAAGACATATTAATGCTCTTTACAGAGGCGTATCATTAGTTGTCCTCCTATTCTGTTGGCGTTTGGCATTGTCTGAATAAGTTTTGTACGACACTGACCGACAAGGAGCTTATCGCAATCCAATAGTAATTTGGTTGGGAGAGTCTATACCTGCGCGATCGCTCGCCATTACGTCCGGCGCTTGCAGTAGCAGCGATTTGGTGCAATATCTAGTTTTTAATTGGGATTCCATTTTCTGGTTACCACACTTTCCTGCTATCAATTTTTTTTCCTGTTTCTGTTTCGTCGAACGGCTCATTGTTATTTTGGTCTGATTGTCGCAGAATTTTCACAACCAGGCAATTTCAGTAATCGGATAAAAATAATCATATTGCTCTCGAAATTCTAGGCAAAAAACAATCTTGGGATCGCTAACTCAATACTAAGAAGTTATTCAGAAGAAGCAAACAGACTCGTTGAGTTTATTGTGTTATTCAAATTTTATATTCTAGTTTCAAATTATTGTCTCCCTTATTCCTTCCTTTGTTTTGTGATTTGTGTTGCAATTTCCCCAGATACTGGCTGAACGTAGTAAAAAAAAGCGGCGCAGCTGCGAAAATTGGAAATGAAAAAGGGAAACTTCATTAAACATGATAAAAATACTTATTTTTTACGAAAAAGTTGGGTAACTGCTACGCGTTCGGTGTATGAAATTGGATTGCTTCAAATTTAAAAAAAATATATAACTATTTTTTATAATATGCAAAGAAAGCTGAATTTTTGGAAGCAAACAATCAATGGGCTTGTTATCAATGAAATATTTTCTCGGTTTTTCTTACGTTATTTTTTAAAACTGAATCATCGAAATAACTAGTGGAATTTTCAGCTCTTGAACTTTCCCCACTACTTAGATATTAGAGGTTGAAAATGGAACTCCTTTAAAAAGCGACAGAACCGAGTGTGACGTCACATTGCATATTGTGCTCTGTACACCGCTGAGTTTCACATAAGAAAGTTGATTACAGCTGCAATAACTTTAAATTTTAAAAGTGTTAGTGATTTTTGCTATTAAAGATGTAATCAGTTGATACTGGATTTATTGAAGCAGATTCTGCAAATTCACCTGAAGTCGATATCTTTATGGTGAGGGACTACATTAATAGAAACAAAGAATTCACACTTGGTTTCTGAATCGAAATGTCAAAACAATCTATAATACATTATACATTTTCATATCTGCGTCTGGAGGGAGTAGGAAGTCTTTTCATAACTTGCACAAATGGGTAAAGGTAACTGGCTAATAACGGTATAGTTTTTTGTATAATGCTACATACTCTGGAAAGTGCCACACCAAAATCGTCTCCTAATATCCTATAAGGTAAATTCAATTTGATCTTTTTTAATGTTAAAAAGATATCAAGCTTGTCCAGCTAACATTTTTTTTAGTTAACAAGCTCACAACAAATGATAAATGACTCGGAACTCCCAAATAAAGTTTTGGATTTTTTTTTATCAAATAAAATATTCCATTTCGTCTGACCTATTACTGTCTAGATAAAATGAGCTATTCGGATCTGACATACTTAATTCTAACGAGCTAAATGTAGAAGAAGGACCGCTAGTGGATATTGAAAACTCTTCGTTCATAGGTTTTCCGTCTTTTTCCATTCACGATTTCTTTGGAACGATCTCATTGCTAGTGCATTTTCTCTTTTTAGCCATTTTCCAATTATAAAACCCCTCGCCCCCGCATTTAATCGCTTTGGAACGTACATAAGCCTTAATGCATGCCTTCCCGAGATATAGGTTCCATTCGTGTGATATCCGTTTGATTTTCTTCCCTTGCTTTATCATCATCTGAGGCTCTATTTTCTGAGCGTAACTTGTAAAAACTGTGACCGTGGCTATGGAATATGCATTGTTACTCTCTCTTTTAGACAGTCAAACAATCTCGGTACTACTCAAGGTTTTAATTTAACTGCTGTTCCACTGCTCACTGTTTTAATGTATATATATTTTTCTGGCGCACTCTTGGATGTGTTAGGACAGTCGGGAATTAAATAGTATTCATTTACCACTTTTTTCTCACTCCCTTCACAATAAAATAACGAAACAGTAGGTACAGTCAACCAGTCCAGCGTTTTTTTTTTCTTACACAAAACGATACAATATACACAATACACAGCTCTCGACTCGCGGCGTTTCAATTCAATATATGAAACAAAAGTATGGAAAGTTACAAAATTTTTAATCAACTTTTCCCAAAATCTCTGGAGGAATCTATTTTGTTTGAATATGTTTTAAATAAATTGCAAATCAGAACTCGGAAAATTACGAAAAGGACCAAAAATTAGGTAAACTATACTGGCATTTGGTGTGAACATTGGATGTTCTGTAGATACTTTTTCCATAAAAAAAAATACCTACTTTACCAAATTTAATGATGAAAATACAAAAAAAAATTTCAATTGACAATATATCTCGTATTTTGGTTGAACCCCACGGAATTTTTACCTCGAAATAAGTATTTTCTTTGATAAAAAACCTTTAATCTAAAACAGATACCTGAAATAATTGATGTTTGAACGCTATAGCAATTGCCAGTATATCAATGTCAGTAAATCGCCCCCTTCCTTCTACAGGTTACTTTATTTCCAAGGGTTAATATACTATTCAATAGTGACAGGACTGGATTAAAATTCACCGAGGGTGTAATTCTTCGTTGACTCAACTACTTTAATAACATGGTAAGGGATTCACGGGTTGTTATTAACAGCTGAGATACCGATTCATATTTATACAGGGTAATGCTCAATAGCCTTTGATTTATTAATTCATATTCATAATTTCTAAACTCCCTTTTGATTTTGTACATCTATCCAATATTAGAATATATCTCGAATTGAGAACTCATTTTTTTATAGATTCAACTTAAATTTGTTTTTAGTATTTCCCGCAATTTCTAAAATTCAATCATAGGATCATCCCTGTAGAATTATTAACATTACGTTATCGATATTCATCAGGCAAGATTATTCGCATTGCTCAAATGTACAAAGCTCATGGTAACCAGAAGACAAAGCTTTGATCATATTGCAGTTTGCACTATTCATGTTTGATGGTATCAAACTAATAGTACATTATAAGTATGTGTATGTATTTGGTTGAATAACATTTACATCGATTACGGGCGGAAGAAGAAATTAACATGCAGTGAAAAACATTTTTATCAAACCACCTGCTAAGGATTAAATGTAAATTACTTCAAGACCACCCGTAGGCAAGTGTACAGAGTGCCCTGTTTCCAAGTTAGTTAAAGTGAATTTCACAATATCTCGTTGAGTCGGTATCTGGTCTTGAAGATTTTATAATAAAAGTTCATAAATCCCTCATTGTACCAATTTGGTTCCAACTAGCGATAGAACCGGTCTTGGTATCATTCGCTCAAGTGCTGTATTTCTTTCGAGTTCCAACTGTTTTTAGTATCGTTCCTGGGACTGCTTGGGACGGTGTACAAGCTGTACTTTCTGGAAGGGGTGATAAAGTTGATGTGTCCATTCCAAATTCGAGTTTGAGTACTATACAGTACTTAAAATGATTCCAGAACAGTTCAAAAAATACCAGTTTGTTGGAACCAACCTACAGTAAACAGTAACAGATCAGTAGTCGGTGAATTTTGTATGCTAAAGATAAATATTATTTCACCAGCTAAAAATATCGGTTCTAAAATCATCATACTGTAACGTTATATTTGCCCACTATCATTGGAATATTTAAATATCTACCGGACGGCGAGTAGCCAGTCCTTTTTTCTTACCGACATGTGATTCTCGTCGAGAACCTGTAGCATCGATCACCGCTGAAAGGCAAATTTTTAAATTTAATTTGCGACGGATAATCTCCGTTGGTGAGGATCAGTATACACTTATATTGGTCAAATATTTCAATTCTTCTCTCCTATAGAGAAAGAAATTAAGAACGCACTACCAATATGTAAATTCTTTCTCGAAGCAGAGCATGTGAACAGGAAAGGGATACGCAACGTATGTCCATTGCTCATTGCATGGTTCAATTTAATAGCCAGTAGTAAGAATAAGCTTTCTTTTTCCTGTGAGGCGAGGCGAGGAGGCGTACGGTACCTATTTTACCAAGTAAAACTGAAATTACAAAGGTCACTGACGATACCAACGTCACTGGATAAATCAATATCAGTTAATTGACGAAGTGAGAGGGAAGAACATACGCACGCGCTTGCCAATAAGAAGTCAACTGGTCGATAAAAATCACCAATTATGTAATTCGGAGGGTGTGGTCATAATGGTTTTCGTACAACGCCGCCAGAGCTTGAAGAATCCCATAAATTTGGAAAAGCGTTCATCTTTTAATATTCATAAATTGAAAAAATAATGTTAATAGAATAAATCCAAGGAAACAAGCACTTTATAAAATTAACGTTCAATCATATTTTTAATATTATTAAAAATAAAACGACCCATTTGTAATTATTATCACTACATAGTTAGCACTTCAGCTTTTTCATAGTTAAACGTAGCAATGTCGAATGTTTTCGACTACATTCCTTTCACGGTTTCAGATAAACTTGCCAAAGTATATATAGCTGAAGTCTTTAAAATATGTATATTTAGTTAATTAAATTCAATCTAATTACCAACCTAGAATATTATATTTCCGGATTACATTTTACATTACATTTTTTTTTCGCCTTCTGTGATTGAAATAAGTAATAAAATGAAATTGAGTTATTATGTTATTTAGATATTGTCTCTTTGATTTCTTTGATGAATGGAAATAAATAAGACTTCCTTAAAAATATCATATCGTATCATATCACATTTCTTTATTGCTTCTTTTTTTTAATAGTAAAATACAGGATTTTTTTTTCATGAATCACGTTATTAATGAATTTCTTAAACAATTGTAAAACGAATTACTGCAGATTTTCTGAATTTTACATAAAAAAAATGTAACTATTGCTGATACACTGTATCTTTCCAAGCACTTTGTACCTGCCACTTTGTACCTGCCAATTTGTACGTGACATTCCGGACGAAGTAGTTTCTATGAGGTAGATTAACATCAGACACCTAGGACCTGTCCAAAGAAAATAAGGAAAGTAAAACCAACGTAAAACAACAAACAACATAAAACAACATTCATTCACTGTGATATTAGTTTTAAAATCATTATACAACTCGTAAATTTAACAACGTTGTTCATATTCCTTCCCTTCCAGCATTTCCAGGTTTGTTGATAGAGAGTTGTGAGGTGAAAAAACAAGTCGACTAATATTATTCAGGGTGTAGCCCACTTACCTTTCTTGATTAACTTTAAGTACATTCCTCAACTTGATTTATCAACTTATTAAATTCATTTGGTTTCTTAACTTCATCTATTATCTCATTACCTTCAATATAACTTCAATAACTTAAATAAAGTAGGATTACCCGCGAACCGGTAAGACTACTCCCTTAACTGATATTAGTTTGGTCGTCGAATTCACATTAAGTCGCCGTTGCAATTTATCTTTATTATCTTATTATTTTAAATAAATAAAAGGTTACAATACTGTTAGGCATTATGATCTTGAAGGACTAGTACAATGATACTATGCTATTTTTATTGCATACCAGCATGTTTGTGTTATCGATGGTTCCAAAAAGTACATTCATATCGAATGTCGTTTCAATAGAGTACCGTTCCGTAGCGTATGGTAGTCGTGCCAAAATCTCACGAAGTTCACTACGCCGCAATATGGGATACTGTACTTTGTGCCAGTTCAGCTGGACCCATCGGAAAAATTACGTAGTACAAGTCCTCGTACAAGTCTTCGTCGAAGTTATTGTCCCACACGCTCGCAGGTTTTACCAGATTGTAGGGACAGGCCTTCCTGACTATTGAAGGTATACTTCTACGGAGCCCCTGACAAAAAACCATTCTCAACATCTCTACCTTGGGAGGGTGGCGAGAATGACCACCTTCCAGAATATACAACATTAATGGATGCAGTCAATTGATGACTTAGGGTGGACAAAAAGCCGTGCTATGTGGACTGGATACCGTAGAGCTTTTAGTCATGCTTTTGGACAACATGCCGATTGGAAATTTACAAAGAGAACTACCTCGAACCAGATAGATCACTAGAATGTAAAACCATTCATCAAAGGATCTAGGAAAAAAATATATAAGCGCTGCTTCAGGTTTATAATTGGAATCTGTCCTGGATACTGCTGGCTAATCGATCATCTGGTCAAAATGGAGCAGGTGGAAAACACCTAGTGTCGTCTCTGCCTAGAAGAAGATGAATCCTACTGTGCCCTCTGAGGAAGTAGATAGACTCTCCCTTATAAATTGAACTTGAAGGGGTAATCTAATCTCGATTTCTAGCACCAAACCCCGCTAGACAATAAGTAAGTCTGACGTTTCGTCCTTGTCGATATACCTCGACTCATAGATTGGAGCGTGTTATATCGACACAGGGATGGCTAAGCATTTTAAGTCCTTTGTATATTTATATTGCTTTCTTTTGAAAGACATCCTCACGAACCGTTAAAAGTTCAATTGAATGTAAATAAATTGCATAATAATTGCTGCCTGCAATTCAATTCTAATTAATTTTTAGATGCGGGTAACGACTTCAAGATCTCATGCTCTACATTCTATCTACTCGTGTTACGTCAATAGGTTCTCTCAAGGGTTATACTGACGTACATTAAATTTGAGAAATCTGATACTCCTTGCATTGAACGGTGTTGGTTATCTTGTGTATATTTCGTAGTGGTTAAACTTTCAATTATAATCTAACCTACAACGTCAAATATGTTGTGTCTACCTTGGAAGTTGCACTAACGGAATGAAAATGATTCTATAATATAACAATTATGTGGATCTTTTTACTTCTTTTTAGAATTTCTAGGAATATTTTTAATTAGATTATTTTTAATGCACTATAAAACTTGAATCTTAAATTTTTTGTCATATCTGAAAACACAAAAAATGTGTTGTACACTATTAAATTATTCACGTGCCGATCCTATAGATTTATTTTTTTCCATTTGAACAGGTTCAAACACTTAAAGAGAAGCAGCATCAAAAGAGTAACAATAAATTTTTTCGTGACGTTATCAGAACAACGCCACACTTGCAATATGCATTTTACGCTGGTTTTTCGGAACTAGTCGTCTCCATCACCATTTACATTTCCCACTCAGTTGATATCGAGCTTAAATATCTCTTTATGGGATATGTTTTCGTATTTGTTGGTTATATTTTGAAACGACGCAGTTAGGGGAAGACGATCAGCATATAAAATGTTTATTTTCGCATTTTTTTTTCAAATATTTGGGTTAACGGGGTGGTAGGGCTCGTTATAATGTTCACAATTACCATTAGGTTAATATCAATCATTTTGCTATTGTATATCTCATGTTTAACTCACTGAAAAAATATTATTTCTCGGAAATATCTAAAACCAGTGACCTGCCTTTCATTACCAAACTCGCATGGAAACTATGAGAGGGATATTTTTATACCCGTCAAAACTTCCACAGTACTTCAAAACAATTCATAAATGTGATTATTAAGTTCAGTTAGTTAGATGTGATGTTTTTTGTTCAGCTCTTAGTTGTCTTCAACGAAATAAGGACTATATTCCATGACTAGGTAACACAAATCATAGGACATTGTGAGAAGCTTTTCTAAAGTACATGGTTTTTGGGTGAGATTAATGTGTTAATACGCCTAGGAGTATAACTACTTATAAGGACTCCTAGTCATATACAGGGTGTACCAATCTTACGACAAACTTCGCTATATGGGTCATTTTAAGAGATATCAAAAAATGTTATTAACAAAAATAGTAGATGTGCTGAAGGTCCATATTTGGAAATTATATCGAACTATACAGAGTGTTGCATAACTCTGTTACAAACCAAACATATGATTTTTCAAATGGGAACCCCTTATGATATAGCGGATTCGGATTGGTTAAATTTTTTTGAAGATGAGGTTTTGCCACGTTATACAGAGTCCTTCAAAAGATATGGACACGTTTATGTGAAAATCGTAGGTAAATCAACGCTCTTTAGCTTGTTGTACGTTGGAGAAAAAAAATGTATTTTGCCAAACAGAGTTTCGTAACATGATGCAATATCTCCGTATCCTATTATATCTCAATTATATTCTTTCTTGTATACAGGGTGAACGGAAACTCGAACCTGTCATTTTCTTTCTTCTTTCAAAGGTAACGCCCTGAATTTTATAGCAAAAATAGAATCTTCGATTATGTAACTTTAATTTTTGTGAAGCATTCCCTATATCCAAAGTTTATAAAAACAGAGTTATTTTGTAATATTTATTGTAAACTATTATTATTGACCTATTATGTGAAAGCATTAAACGTTGTAGGTATGTAACAAAAAATCCTAATTAATAATGAATTTTAGTGAACAATTTATTCTAAACAAAACTAGCTACCAAAAGTCTAACTGTAATATTAAGCTGAAGGTTCAAAGTGTTCACCGTTAACATCAATGCAATCATGTTACGAAACTCTGTTTGGCAAAATACATTTTTTTTCTTTAACGTACAACAACACCGAGAAAAAGATTTATTTGTGACAATCAAAATCTTATTATGTCAAACAAATATGATTTTCCATATGGCCTAAGTAATATTTAATTTGTCGTTAAGAAAGGATTTGTTCCAAGTTCGGGAAGTGATATTACCTATGAATAAAACCATATTCATTGTCATTAATAAAATGAATCACCTATCGAAAATTATATTTATTCTTGTGAAAACGGTATCATGTTTGTCTCGAACATTATTTATTAAGGAACAATGACAAAATAGTTATATTAACCTTTGAAAGCATTTTAATTAAATAAAGTAGTTTTCCAATAACAGATACTTATTTTTGCAAGCTAACTATATTGTTTTATTATAAAAAAATTACTTTATGGCAGAATGACATTTCTTTATCATAAAAAAATGTATTGTCTCGGTAATAGTTATTTATGATATGAGTGTTAAAAGTGAGGTTTTATTTTGTGAGTGAAAACGTTTGTGAAATGAGCGGAGCGAATTGAACAATTTCACGAACAAAATAAAATCACTTTTAACACAAATACCATACAATGTTTTTTGTACAACTTCCCTATTTTGATAATGAAACTAGCGAATTTGCAATGACAATAAATTCAAAATGCATTTTAGTATTCAAATAATCAAAAGATTGTTGTGAATGGCAGACGTTGCCAACGTTATGATTACTAACAAATGAGAAAAGACGCTGTCATTTGAATGGAGTGCTAAAAATATTTTTAACACTAGTGTTAAAAGTATTTTTAACACGCTGCTATGTAAACAATCGTTTTTAACATTGTTTGCTATCATTAAAAGTGTCACTTTTAATGACAGTTGTACAAAAAATATATTTCTTCACCATAAAAAAATATATTGTTTGGGTTAACGATACGTTTTTTATTTGTAAAAAATGTATCGTCCCAGCAAATTATATTTATTCGCTGGAAACTATCAATTTTCACTAAAATTAAACATATTCATCATAACCGAACCATAATTTTGATGAACAATACCTATATTGCGTCGATGGTTAGTCTTCACACGGATTAAAATGACAGTATTTTTATGACAAACATGTTTAAATCTAATAAAAATCAATTGTCTTCTCTATTTATGCATGAAACTGTTTAGTAGGAATACAGGATAGGAATAAAAGACTTGTTGCTGAATATTTTGATCTATTAAAATGAAAGCTATACATTTTTAAAATAGGAAAGCATACATTTTTAAAATTAAACATACCTACATGATCTAAAACATAACCCTTTGTCTAACCGTAAGTGTGTTCATTAATGCTTTTCCCATGCATAGTAGTTTTTTGGAGTACCTAGATCTGACAGGTTTATTTGAGAAATGTGTATGTTTGAAGTACATTTCGCTTGCTTGCTACTTCTACCTACTTGAATATAACCTAACATTTATTTCCTTACCTTCAAAGAGATTTCACAATTTCTGGAATCGCCATGCATGTGTTTAACAATTCATTCATTTCTATATTATTAGACTCATTTTTGTCCACAGCACTTCAACCACAAACTTCACAATAATCAGTAAAATTGCACAAACTCATCTAATTTCACATAATATATCCTTTATCTATGAATTTCACTGACTCACTCCCAACGACCGGTACGATTCTGAATAAAAGGGCAGGGTGGGGTGACAGTTCTTTATATTAATTACCACATAATTTGTGGGCTAATGTGATTTCTTACGTGTGAAGAAATATGAGATTTGGAGTAAAGAAGTTTCTTTTGTAACAATAAATGTACAAATATACTCAAATACTTATTTTTTCGGTATGAAGTAGATGTTATTTGAGGCTAATAATCTATAGGCTTATTTAAAAAATGTAAATCTCTGTCAAAACTTTCAAATGATTTACTATGAAAATTTAATTTGTTGTTCTAAAGTGATGGAATATTATTCAAGATGTTAGGTTTCTTTCTGGGTAAGGAAAACAATTTTTACCCAAATAGCATCGTTATATTTTATAACAAAATATTATATAGTGCTTCGTAAACTTTTATAGTTTCTGAAAAACAATTGTATAAAGGTGTGCATGGAGAAGAACAAATTTCTTCACATTAAAGAAATTACACTCGAATAAATCATTTTTTTATATAAAAATGTCCCAATCTTTTAACGTTAATATGGCTTCTTAATATTGAATAAGCAATGTTAGTATTAAACAAAGGGGGGTCAAACAAATCAGTTTATTTGTCTATAAATAACTCTTCTCTCGGTGAAGCTACAGAGCGTTGATTTACCTACGATTTTCACATAAACGTGTCCATATCTTTTGAAGGACTCTGTATAACGTGGCAAAACCTCATCTTCAAAAAAATGTAACCAATCCGAATCCGCTATATCATAAGGGGTTCCCATTTGAAAAATCATATGTTTGGTTTGTAACGGAATTATGCAGCACTCTGTATAGTTCGATATAATTTCAAAATATGGACCTTCAGCCCATCTACTATTTTTGTTAATAACATTTTTTGATATCTCTTGAAATAACCCATATACCGAAGTTTGTCGTAAGATTGGTAAACCCTGTATATGACGTTTGAAGAAATATACATTTGATTATATTGTTGGAAAAATAAGAGTTGTCATTTATTATTGCACAACAAATTCCCAATTTCTGTCGAATAGAGGCTTTTGTTAACCTTAAAATAAGTAATGTACAGCAGGGTATTCATTTTTCATTATTTTTATTACCATTTATCCCGTACTGTGAGCTACAGCATCTCATGGATTGATTCATTTCATACTCGTTGTTTTTTTCTAAACGTACCCCGCATTGTACGTGCCGCAGCAACCGCGTTCACCTAGGACATGGCGTTAGTATGTTGTTTTACGTTTTTACGATAAAATGAGCTTTTGCTGCACATTCGCTCAGTAGAGATATCATACCTTGTTACTTGATTTCCAATAAAAAGTGTTAATGCTGTTAGGTTTTTGTACTTTTCACTAATTTAGTGTGATAGTAGTATCATCAGTTTAATAGCTTCTTACTCTATTTCAACCAATTAAAATCATAGAAAAAGGGTCAGATGACACATAAATTGTATTCGTAATTCGGTTTGATGGTAAAGCATTGCCTCTCTCTTTCGTGGAGAATTATAATGCATTGCTTAGAGTTACTTCCTGTTTCATTGAATCTAATTGTATTGTAAATATAAGAAGGTTGGTTGAACTTTTCGAATTAATATGTCAACTTATACCAATTAATTTAAATACGACGGATGCATATTATACAAACACTTTTACATTTTAATCGCCAAGAATATTTATACTTTGCTTACATTTAATATCATCTATCTTTGAATACTTTATACTGGACTGTCAGTCAACCCCTTTCATTTTAACCTTCAATTTTAATCTATTTTAAATTATCAATCGAAACAGTGCCGAAATCGACAACAAATCTCCAATTTCAGAAATTAATCCTGGAATTATCACTGTCCGCTTGCAAAATAAACAGTCTGCAGCCGTAGGCGTTGGAGCGCTCGTTGCCGGGTCGGTTTCACTGGACAAAATCAAAATCCGAAGCGGCTCGACTCAGTCCAAAACGTCCATTTTCCATTATGTTAATTTCCATGAAAATCCGCGGAACAAATCCTTTCCAATATGAGTGTGTACACCCCCGCCGCGTGAAATTTTTGTGCTTTGTTACAAGAGCGTCCTTGCACATGTTTTAGTGAAAAAAATGCGGTTTTCATTGAAACGAACATTTTATTTCTGATAAATCTACTCGAAAAACTCTTTAGTGAAAGTGAATAAAATTAAGCGATTATGGCATTGAATGAGCTGGAATTTTATACTAATGGCCATTCAGCGACGTAACCGGCTGTATCTCGGAATTTATTTGTCCCAAGTTGTGTGGAAAATACTGGCAGTAGAAGTGGCCAAAAAAAATTGCTGGAAATCATTTTCAACCTCAAAATTTCACCACTGGTTGATGTAGGCGTCTTCTTTTTAATAATAAACACTTATGTGGACACAGAACATAAAATAGTTGACAATTGAAAGAGAGAGAAGATATCTTCTGTTCATTGTGGCATTACTTATTATTTTTCCTCTTATTTTTTGGGAATCAAACCACAATAATGTTTTCCATTTTTTATTTCGACGTTTCGGTAGCGTTCCAGCTACCGTTGTCAAGATTAACTAGTAATAAAATAATTTTTGGTCCCTATCTGACACAACGAAAAAATATGACAACTAGACAATCAATAATATTTTGAAGTTTAAGACTACAAAACTTTGTTGTCAAATTTCATTAAGGGCCATTCATAGTGGATCACATCTCTGGTAAAATGTGAAATAAAATATTTTATTTTATGACATTCTATCGATATGATAGGAACGGTTTTTATTGGGATAGCGCTTTTTTTCCGCTTTTCACCTTAATAGAATTTGTCGCATTCACAAGATATCTGATATATGCAATTTTTGGAAGATTGTAGAATACTCCCTTCATAAAACACCCACCACTACCAAAGATTCCAGAATAAAAATATAAGATGTTTCACTCGTTCGAATTTATCGCGTGAAGCACCGATGCCGCTGGTGACTTGGATGGTACAGTACGTCGCTATTTCCTTACTTGCATTTAATTTGGCATATTATACGGGACGTCGCCCGTCGAGCGCTGTCATTTTAGAACTGTGTTTATTGGTTGTTAGTGTTTCATATTTATGTTGTATAGATTTTTTAAATTTATTAATTAATTGTTGAAATGAGCAAAAAGTTATATTAATATTTAAAGCTTAAACACTAAATATTTTGTAATATTTGCTAATACAAAATTACGGATTTATTTTTATAATAAGGATATTATATAACCAAGTACATTAAGCAAACAAACACAAAAATTCAATTCTATAGCTAACCAAAGTGGAATTGGTCAGTTCCTTTTGGATGAATTTATTAAATTTTCTTTTCATCATCCATGTAATCAATTTTCTTTCAAATATTATGCAACTCTCTATACCAGAGTCCGTATATATTTTACTCTCAAATGTATATTGAAAGATTTGAAAGACAATAGATTAAATTTAACACATAAACCAAACTCCAAACTTGGTATTTTACAACATTTATTAATTTTTTTTAGGTATCCTGCAGCTGCCTCTCTTTTTACTGTTATAACCTTGTCAATCCAAAAAATACGCGTTATTTAAAGATCAAAATCTAAGATTTAGTGGCCCTATTATTCTAGTGGCTAATGAGTATATTTAATTGAATTTGTGATAAATATCTGCTAGATTATCAATAAGTATCACAAAATTACTAAGATGCTGGATAAAAACTGTGAATTGATTCATTTTAAAAATCAAGTTTATTTTTTACTTACCGTTTCAAATTCATATCCCGAACATTTTTCGAAATAATTAACATTTAAAAATAAATCTTTAAAGAATCCTATTAATTTAAATATATTTCTCTAATTACCCCTGTATAGCTTAAAATAAAATAAGCTTTTCGAACTTCTCTGGTATCTTCCGGTCTTGTTATTGACAACAAAAGCGAGTCGTAAACATAATTTATGAGAGCGGCGTCCGTTTGGGACAGCAACTTGAATCAAACCGCCCTGGAGTGAAACATCTTATATTTTTATTCTGTAATCTTTGCCACTACTCTAGACTCGATCGCACTCGATACACTCTCCGGAGAATTGAAACGACATCATCTCTTTGTCGTTGTGAAGCGTTTTTTCTTTCACTCACAGAATGGTTATACAAAACATAATTATTTACCAAATCTGTGTAGTCCATGTACCCACCCTTATTAGAAAATACTAATATATACCAATACCATTTACCAATCTCCAGCATATGTTGAATGTTTTTTTAAATGTTAATTGAGTTAAAAATAATATTAATTTCTGTCTATGCTCATTTTAAAACGTGTACTTCCAAATGCCAAATTGGTAATGAAAGAGCTCATACATTCAAAGCGAGAGAAAAGAAAAAAATCGGCCAAACATTGCATCGTTTGAAAGACCCAGAAAAGATAACATTACTGTCTGCAGCAATTACAAATTCAATTTTCAACAGTCGAATAACAAAGAATGAGCTTTAACTATTTTCAGTTTTTCTAGCGACAAGCATCATCAGGTATATTTGTACGTTCGAATATTCGGCCAAACAACGAGAGGCATCTAAATCCCGGAGGATAGAATCGTTTGTAAAACAAATAAATGTCAGAATTCGTTATCCATTAGTCTCGGAATTGAACTGTTTTGTTTGCTTTTTATGTATATGTAGATGTACTTTTTCTTTTACTGCCACTCCCATTAATTTTTCATTGCAATGAGATTATACATAGTCCTATCTGTTTGAAGTTGAATCATTTAATGAATAAATTAAAATTTCTTTATTTGAAAATAATTAAAGCCAAATCACTTTTGTTGTATAAACATAAATATTATGCTGCAATGCTTTTAAAGCTCAAGTTTTATTATTATACAACGTGGGGGTCGATTGACCCGGTTTTCCATACCGCACTGCATTCTATAAGATCTTTTGTGTATACTTTCAATCTATATTTCAATCCATGAGAGATCCTTTATCCATTACAATTTAACAGTGATCTGTTTTATTCTCTTCGTTTTGTTTCTCAAATACACAAAAAACTGTAAATCAGCAAATAAGCAATAAATATAAATAAGCTGTAAGCACTAGAAAATAACCTGGGGAAAATACAATAATTAACTTACCAACCAGACAATACAAAATTGTCCACCAAAAATTAAAAAGAAAATATAAATAACTGTTGCCTTCAATGTGGCAGTTAGAGGAAAGAAAGAGTTCACTCGAAAATTGAAATTTCGATCATCGACGACAAAAATGGAAGGGGAATTTGATAAAAATTAATGTTTTATTTCGCAGTGGCTAATGCGACAAGGAAACGGCATGCTTAGAAATTTAGTAGAAATTTGGGAGGAAGTGACCAATGAGCTAAAAAATTCACTAAATGAAATTGTTTTTCAGACGAAAAACGTAACAGCTGAACAGCATGTTACAATTTATTATCTTTATAATTTGAAAAGAAATAAAAATCCAATTGCACAAAAAATGAAAATTGTCTGTAATAAAAAATAATTTCAAATTCGTATTAAGCGACCTCGAAAATATAAGATAAAAGTGGCTTTAGCGATCAGTCTGTAGTTATACATACCGCTATTTTTAAGCGACTTTTTGAGGATGTCACGGTCTCCTATAACAAAATATACAGGATGTAATCTAAAAATTTATATTGGTACCTACTTATTGAGATGAAATTTCTGTTTGCCCAGGAACGTTATTCCAGATATTCAAGTACAAATTGAAATTCACTTTCATACACAACTTTTCTTTTTAATAGCTATGAAAAAAATCAATATTCTTTATAGGACTACTTTCACTGAAATTAGGTTAAATTATCATGGAAATTTGGTTATCAGTGTTTCAGTACTGCATTTTTAATTTAATTATCTTCTATTCAAGGTACACACAAATTGCACATCCTTACAAGGATCTGAAGCCTTACGGGAATGTAAGAAAGATCAGCCCTACGGGCCTAGGCATAAATCCATCACTGATAGCGATATATTATTAAAGGAGCATTATGCAGTAACTTAATTTAAACGTTTTTATCGGATAGTGATATCAAAATAAAATAAATTGGCCGACCCTATATTTGATGAATAAAATAAATATACCAAAAACATCATTAATGATTCACCCCGTCAAACCACATTGATATTGTTTTACAAACTTAAATGGAGACATCCATCTGTTGCCATTTAATTTGTGCTAGAATGGCGCCATCTGGTTTTTCGAACAGATAACTTTATCCGTGAGTTTGCTATGTTCAAATTTACATTATTATGGTATGTTTGAGATGATGAAACAAAGCTAATGTTTATTTAATGTTCTTTTTTAATGAACCTTTTTCTTCTTTACAGGTGAGTATTTCAACCGAATCAACACACGGTTTTATTTACGTAAGTATACATAGAAATTCAAAAACTTTTTTCACATTAACTATTGGTTTTTTCCATTCGAAGCTCATTTTGTTACGTGAACATAAAAGGAGAAATGATAATATTGGTAGGTATAGTCTATTCTAATGACAATAAATAATTAGGTACTTACAGAAGATTTATTATTCATTTTATCAGGAAAATATGCCCAGGAAAATGACAAATGACAACAAAAATGATTACATAACTTACATAAAACAGAAATACACCAGTGACTAGATATTCTCTATAATTATATAACTTCACATAGTGCGTTTGTCTGTCTGCCCGTCTGTCTCAACGCGATCACCTTCAGAGAATTATTTTATCAACGAGTAATATGGTTATGCCTTTAAAAATTACAATAATGTATTCCAAAGTATCAAAGATTTGCCTGTTGTGTGCTCGGAAATTATTGATGATACTTTAAATATCATACCACATGTTCATACAGGGTGTATAAAAAACCGAACTCAAAACAATTATGTTTGAAACTACTACGTGAAACTTGCACCCTTCATGGGAATCAAAACAAATTAGATTATCTTCCACAACACATTCATACAAAATTATATTAATAATCGTGAAAAATGTGTAAATAACTATACAAATCTTTTTCAACACCCTGTATCTCGAATACGGATGTTTTACTGGACAAACCCCATTTATTTCCATAGAGATACTATACATGTAGTATCTCTATGTTTATTTCTTCTCTGTAATATCCGATGAAAATCTGATTGTTAAAGGATTATTGCATTCCAGTACTCTATGTACTATTTGAAGCAAACATTAGACTTGCTAAACTCAAATCATTTCAAAGGAATATTATCGACTACTACCATAAATTCAAATTTTATTTGAATGCTAAATTGCAGAGTAACTTTCTTTTGTGTGTAATTCTAATTCACGTGCTAAAGTACCCCCAACTAACAAAAGAAAATGTATTTGGAGAGTGGAGACAGAACTCAATCAAGTGCAAGAGTGAATGGTGAATCCGTTTAAATCCCGAATTGTCTTCATTTCCAAGGGCTGTATGTTGGGGAGGGGGTCAACTCTATTCGCAGGGTGGTAATTAGGTCTGCCGCAAAACCGAGTTTGTTGTTCAAGATCCAACTAAGTTTGCTTGACGTAGCGGTGCAACTTCCGTGCCCATTACCAGCTCGTATTGTTTAAATGTCATTCTTATTGAGTTACTTCAGACATGCTGGAAATGTCAGAAGTGTCAGGAGATGGGGATCGTGTAGCAGTAGAGTAGCGAAAATTAAATTTAGGAATAGTCGGATATTGCGCAGATTCGAAAAGAAATTGAAACAAGTCGTACATTTAGGTGAAGATACAGTTGAGGAATGAAGTTTTGAGATAAATTGTTTTTGCGAGAAATGTTCGACACGCTAAATAAAATAGCGAAATGAATATATTATCTCTAAATTGCACGTTCAACCAACAGATGAAACAAAAAATGATACAAAATTACTTTGAATGATAAAACGAAATTGCTAACCGTAAAACTTGAAAGTTGAATGATAATGTTTATATACAGGGTGTACCAATCTTACGACAAACTTCGGTATATGGGTCATTTTAAGAGATATCAAAAAATGTTATTAACAAAAATAGTAGATGTGCTGAAGGTCCATATTTTGAAATTATATCGAACTATACAGAGTGCTGCATAACTCCGTTACAAACCAAACATGATTTTTCACTTGGGAACCCCTGTATATTATACCGAATTCGGATTGGTTACATTTTAAAGCTTCTGATATAAGGTTTTGCCACGTTATACAGAGTCCTTCAAAAGATATGGACACGTTTATTTGAAAATCGCAGGTAAATCAACGCTTTGTAGCTTGTTGTACGTTGGAGAAAAAAAATGTATATTGCCAAACAGAGTTTCGTAACATGATGAAATATCTCCGTATCCTACTAAATCTCAATTATATACTTTCTTGTATACAGGGTGAACGGAAACTCGAACCTGTCATTTTCTTTCTTCTTTCAAATGGAACGCCCTGAATTTTATAGCAAAAATAGAATCTTCGATTATGTTACTTTAATTTTTGTGAAGCATTCTCTATACCCAAAGTTTATAAGAACAGAGTTATTTTGTAATATTTATTGTAAACTATTATTATTGACCTATTATTTGAAAGCAATAAACGTTGTATGTAACAAAAAATCCTAATTAATGATAAATTTTAATGAATAATTCATTTTAAGCAAAACTAGCTACCAAAAGTATAATCCTAACCGTAATATTAAGCTGAAGGTTCAAAGTGTTCACCGTTAACATCAATGCAATGCTGTAAGAGGGGGCCCAACTAATTGGCCAGCTCGGTCACCCGATTTAACAAAAGTATATTTATTTTTTTTCGGGTCTTGTAAGGAATAAGTTTATAAACTTCCCGGCTATTAGAGATGACATGAAAGAGATAATTAGTGCGGCATTTCGATCTGCTAACGTTGATATGCTGAGAAATGTTAGTCAATCATTTGAACTATTCTGCAGCATTTCATTGAACCTTTAGTTTAATATTACGGTTGGGATTATACTTTTGGTGGCTAGTTTCGTTTAGAATGAATTATTCATTGAAATGTATCATTAATAAGGATTTTTTGTTACATACAACGTTTATTGCTTTCACATAATAGGTCAATAATAATAGTTTACAATAAATATTAAAAAATCACTCTGTTTTTATAAACTTTGGGTATGGGGGATGCTTGACAAAAATTAAAGTTACATAATCGAAGATTTTATTTTTGCTATAAAATAAATCCATTTGAAAGAAGAAAGAAAATGACAGGTTCGAGTTTCCGTTCACCCTGTATACAAGAAAGAATATAAATGAGATTTAATAGGATACGGAGATATTGCATCATATTACGAAACTCTGTTTGGCAAAATACATTTTTTTCTTTAACGTACAACAAGCTACAGAACGTTGATTTACCTACGATTTTCACATAAACGTGTCCATATCTTTTGAAGGACTTTGTATAACGTGGAAAAACCTCATATCAAAAGCTTCAAAAAAATGTAACCAATCTGAATTCGGTATAATATACAGGGGTTCCCATTTGAAAAATCATATGTTCGGTTTGTAACGGAGTTATGCAGCACTTTGTATAGTTTGATATAATTTCAAGATATGGACCTTCAAACATCTACTATTTTTGTTTATAAAATTTTTTTATATCTCTCATATAACCCATATACCAAAGTTTGTCGTAAGATTGGTACACCCTGTATATATGAAATGAGTTGAATACAGGGTTGTTTGGTATTATTTGTATCCTGTCCTCCATCTTATTTGAACTATTTTTCTATTGAATTGTGATATGAAAATTGGAGTGAAAAGTCGCAACAAAGTCCCAACAATATGCCTTAAGAGCCAGGACTATCACAAAAAGATCTAGGTGGTGGAGAACGAGTCTAATACTGATGATACACGACGTTTCGTGCGTTGGCTACAGCATAAGCGTGCAGACGGTGGCTGAACATTGAAACCAATCATGGTTGCAGCAACACGTTGGGTCTTATGCTAGATCCAGTGCTCAACCAAGGTTTGCATGTCAATGTTGGCACAACAATCCTGAAATCAAAACAAGCCAACAAAAATACCTATATTAACTAGAAAATACTTCAAAAAGTGAACAATAAAAATGATAGTTGCACTGACTTTCAGCAGGAATCCTTTCAATGATAGACAGACACGGCTATACTATGTGTCAAGATCTCGTGTGATCAACGGAGTAAGGTACTGGACCACCAGCTCAACAAAAACAGAAATAAAAAAACAGGATAGAGGTTTGCAAGAATTCCATACGGTTGTGACATTGTTACGTTCAAGAGTGGTTTATGCTTCGATTTCCTGTCCGTACATGATACATGAATGCTGATTATACTTACTTGGAAATATTGACTTCGCGTTGCTGTGGAGGTAATCGATTATCTAGAACAAATTGGAATACCAGATATATACTGGCTACCAGAAGTCCGTATTTGATTTAAATAGTGCATGTGTGGGAAAATAAAATTGCTCTGTTGAAAGCACAAATTGCTCATGAACAATCGAAGGATATAAATAATAATTTTTAGTAGTTCTGGTCACAGGTTTGAAATAAAATGGCACTTGTTAACCAGTCTAGTGTCCGAATGACGTTCTTTTTACTTTTCATGTATCCTAAGGACATAAAAACCAAAATCGAATTTGTATGATTAAATATGTTCACGCGTTATTTTTGTACCGTATAGTCTGTACAGAAAGTACGAGGAGTAATAAACCCTAATTAAGTATGCAAAACCTTTACAGGGAGCACCATGAAATTTTTGATAAATCTCCTACTTTAAATTACATTTCTTCCGTAAATCTAAAAACCAGGTAGATCGACCCCGTATTTGTTTCAGTTGTAGCAAAATTTAGGGTTTCTTCATTGTTAAAGGATTAGCAGATAAGCAATAACGCAATGCAGTGGTGTGTATTTTGGGAAAAAAATACGTTTTAAATTATAATATAATAAAAAATGAAAAGAAATAATTATTGGAATACATTTATTACTTACATTTTATTCTATATCCGACTCGGAAGAGGAAGAATCGTTGTTGACATTAATAATAATAGGGTCGATTAAATCATCACAAATATTGTCAATTTTCAACATATTTGCCTCTACTTTGATAACATGCTCGATACAGTTTGTCCAATTTTCCTTACTAACATGACTTACAGCACTCTCAAACAATTTCACATCGTTTATTTTAAGAGTAGTATTTTTTTTCCAACTTCCTCCTTTACCTGAGCCCATATTAATTCTATGGGATTAGTTCACAATGAAGTCGAAGAACTGATATACCACGAGAAGAAGCCATTTCTTCTACAATGTAGGTTTTGTATTTATTCTTGTTCATTTTTGCAATTCTGTAAAGTTCTTTCCTTAGTGGATCTTTTGGAAACTTAATATTTTTAGAAATAAGCCACTCCAAAAGCTCTGCTTTACGCCAACGACTTGTGGGCAATGCTTCTCGTAACCGTGAATGGTAACTTGCGTTGTCCATAACAATAACAGCCCCTTTTGGAATCAGATCCAACATTTGAACAAACCATTCCTCGAAGACATCCCCATTCATATCTTCGTGATAGTCCCCCGTGCGCTTTGAAATAAAAGTTAATAATCCACCATCAACAAAACCTTCAGAACTTCCAACATGGACAATGATAAGTCTTTTTCCTTTTCCAGATGGTGGCTGCAAACCTAACGACAAACCTTCCACGAATACCTGCCTTCCGCTTTTAATGTTTTCATTTTGCCAAGATTTGGAAACTGTATATCCAGCATTTATACACACATATATACAAAAATATATAAAATAATTATTGTTACAGATTGGTTTGTTTTCTATTATGAATAAACTGTGTTGCCTTTCTTTATCAAACTTACTAAAATTTATGTACCTCTATCACTTTTTTTTATTAAAATTAGTACATACCGTTACCTCTGACCTAAATCGTATATTCTTTAGCATAGCTACAACTCATTCGTTCAATACAAAATGTACCTTACGGTATACCCTCTTAAAATATATTTTGGTACGTCTATGAAATCTACTTAAATGAATGATTTATTACTCCTCGTACTTTCTGTACAGACTATAGTTTACTTCATTTTTCATTATCTTTAATAATATTCTAACTTGATTTGTGTGTTTTTATGCTGGTTTATTAACGAAAACCAATGAAATCCCAGTCTATGATAAACGCGGAGCTTGAGTCTTAAACAAACCCTTTTAAACTTCTTGGAAACTGGAGAATGCATCCGATGTATGCAAAAGATACGAGTAAATTCAAAGCATTTCTAAACGACAAAAGAAAATGTATTCAATGTAAGTCAGAACTCAATCGAGCACAAGAAAACCATTTAAATCTTGAATGGTCTCATTTCTAAGTGACGCGCGGCTCTGAGGAAGGGACTCCAACTACTTTGCAGGTCGGTAATTAAGGATGTCGCGTATCGTTGATCCAATTTAGTTTCTTATGAAATGTTGCTTAGAACGTCTTTGCGAAATCTTAAGATAAGTAGTTACTGATGTTTTGAATAAACTTCAAACGAATCTAATGTCTTCAGTTAATAGGCATTGAAATTATGAAGTGATGAATTTCAAAAGAGTTGACATTGATATTTCTTGTTGGACACTGACTGGGTTGTCGATGAAAGTTATATTTGTGTTATTTTGTGTCGTATTTTTTATGAGCGTATTACCAGATGATACCCAACCAGATCTACATATAAAAACAAAAATTACGACCTTTCCTTGTGATAACTACTTTTTTTATCAACAAAAAAAGAGATATTTCGTTTTTTTTTTCTAAATACATGTTTTTTCTCATATACGGAGTAAGAAGCAATCGACATGATCTTTTTGTATAATGAAAAAATTTTTAAAAGAAAGTTTTACCTTTGTAACTCAGTCTAGACATGGGAATTGTTTTCTTGAAGCGATCAGATTACTCCCCACCAGCGGTCTTTAAATGGAAACAATTTATTTCTACACTATACAGCTCACAGTGCTTTAGTTTTGTCCGTAACGCACTTTTTCAGTTATACATTATTTATTATGAATTTATTGAAAGTACGAAAAAACTTGCAAAAAGAAATCAACATTTGCCTATTTTCTTAATAAAAAAGGTCATGACCACTGAAAAAATGAGCAATTCTTCATTTCTTGGATTATTCATTGGATCTTAATGTATTTAAATAAAAAGAGTATGATTTGGTTATACAATGAAAGTTTTTAAATTTCACCTAAATATAAGAAATGGGGGCTTTTTTTATTGAAGTTTTATTTGCAAAAACAGGTAATAAATAGTTATTTTTGTAAGAAAAGTCCGCCATTGTTGAGCTTTGAGTTAAATTTGAAAAATATCATTGTACGGCAAGGTTTAAACAAATCAAACCTTTTTTCCATTAAATACAATTAAGATCCACTAGAAAATAAGAATTGTACATTTTTCAGTCATCATGACATTTTTTTGTTGAGAAGATAGACAAATTTAGATTGATACATTCAATAAATTCTTAATAAATAATGTTTAATTAAAACATTTCCTTATGGACAAAACTATAAACTATAAACACTATAAACTGTACCTATATAGTGTAGAAAAAAAATATTTTTATCTTGTTATATGCCGAGAAATCTGCGCGCTTTGAAAAAATTACATTGTCTAAACTAAGTGACAAAAGTAAAACTTTTGCCTTTAAAAACTTTTTATCATTCAAAAAAGATTTTGAGATAATAGGGCGCTGAATATACGAAAGAACATGTATTTTGAAAACAACGAAAAGTATCTTTCCGAGTCAGCAATTAAAGCCCTGAGTGGGTATACCAGCAACTCAGGACTAGCTAACGAATGTCGAGAATGACTTGCTAATCTTGCAAGGCGGAACGTGGTGCAGCTAGAATGGATTCCAGCCCACTTTGGTTTTGAAGGCAACGAGATGGCGGATGCACTGGCTGCGGAAGAGGCGGCAGCTCCTTTCTGCGACCCGGGCCCGACCCTGGGCCTAACAAAACAAAAAATACGCAAGGAGACGAAGAAGTGGCTGAGGAATCAGCACCTCGCTCATTGGAATGCTCTGCAGGGTCCTAGACAATCCAAACTTCTACTGAAGGGATGGACTGATGGACACGCCAGGGCAGCTACTGAACTACCAAGGAGTAGTAGGCTAAGGAATATAGCAGGACTCCTAGTAGGGCACTACTGTATGAGGAAACACCTCCACAACTTAGGAGTAGAGGAAAGTTCCCTATGTAGGGGTTGCGGCATGACTGACGAAACGTCAGTCCATGTTCTCTTAGAGTGTCCACACTGGGCTGTACTACGCAGGCGAGTCTTCGGAGTCCCTGTTATGGCCCCTGGAGACACAAGCAGACATCCATTGAAAAAGGTTGTGGCCTTTATTGAAGGGCTCGGTTTCATGGATGTCTAGGTATCTAGGTAGCAGGAATGGCACAATGGGCCCGCCAGTGGCCTCAGTGCCGGAACCTTGGCTTGAGTTGTCCAGGACAAGGCTCGCCTGCACATTTAGTAGTAGTAGTAGCAGTAGTAGTAGTATCTTTCCGAGTCTCTTTCTTTTTCAATAAGAAAGGTTTATTTTCATAATTATGTAGAATGACGTATCTGGCTTCACGCTCATAAAAAAACAAGCCTACAAGCCAGGTGGAAATAACGTTTGAGTACTTCTGAAATTTCCGACGAACTGAACACCTTATCGCTATAACTCTCTAATCCCTAAAAGCGTCTCGACAATATAAATCATCCTGTAGGAGAACCTTTTTTAAATGCTGCTATTATTCAGTTTACTCATAATTATTATTCAGTCTGCCATTTGAGAGTTTCCTGTACGTTATTGTCTTTTTAGAATGAGCGAAAAATACGATAAAGCTTTTAATTATTCCAAACTTCTGCTTTTAATTATTCTGAAATATAGGTATACATATACAGTACCTTTCTGAAATAGGTCTCATACTTTTAATTGTGTTACGGTCTCATTTTTGGGTTTTCTTCACCTCGTGAAAGATTTTTAGATTGGTACATATCCGGAAAAAGTAATAAATTGAGAAAGTAAATGTCTTTCGGAATGATTAGAGAAGTTTGATAAACTCGCAACAAAATAAGATTAAAAAAAAACTTTCTAAAGCTAGAAACACTTTTAAGAACAGATATCGCAAATGGTATCTTTATATATATGACTTCAACAAAGTGCAGTAAAAGTATTCCAAGACTAATAGCGTCACTATCAACTCTTGGAAAAGCACTGATTGAATTCCAACTTTAGAATACATTTTCTTTTGTTGGGATAGAAGTTCTTCACCGACGCCCAGGCGTACCAGCTCTTTGGACTATTTTCCTTTGTAGGAATATTGTAGTAAATGCATTTTAATGTGGTTAGTTTGCTTCTTTAGATCCACTTTGTTTCTACATTCAATTTTCCTAGAAAATAAGAATTTACAGGCAAGAGAATGCACAATACAACAATATTCCAGTATGTATGGTTTTTGGGCTGAAAGCATGTAAACTGGATATTTCCTGAGTTTACGGTTAGTTTCAGATTTTACCTGGCTTTTATGTGCATCCACAAAGCGTGCAACTTTGGTGAATAAATTCAATGAGATATTATTTTTTGTTAAAAAGTTATTATATTCAGTAATGTAGCGGGTGATTCTATAAGGGAAACGAGGTAACCGTATGTCCTAGAGTTTGGGGAAACAAATTCTTACGAGAAAATCGGCACTTAACAAATATCAGTCCATAGTTTTTCGCTAGATGATGCAATCTATGACATACAGAATATAATTGGATTTTCAACAAAATATTCCTCAATATACAGGGTGTAACAATAAGGCAGGTCATAAATCATACCACATATTCTGGAGCTAAAAATAACTCGATCCAACCCAAGTTACCCTAGTACAAATGTGCATGCGAAAAAAGTTACATCCCTCCGAAGTTACCAAATGAAAATTGATTTTTTCAAATATTTCGACAGTTGTTCGACATATTATAATGAAAGTTGACAAGTGGCTTTCTTATGATTAGAGCATCTTAAAAAAAATTAAGGAATTATTGCACCCCGTTAAAAATTTATGGTAGTTGAGATCCCCTAAACCTCCCCAAAATTTTTGTGTATGTTACAACTTAATGCTTATTGTGGCACCATTATTCAAACACATTATTTTTGAAACTTTTTTGTCCCCTAGTACTTTTCACAATTATCAGTTTTTATCGAGATATTTTTCATTATGCTTCAAAAATTTCGAGTAACAAAAATTAAAGTCAATGAATTTTAAAGTTTTTCGAGGGTCCCAAATTTTTGATTGAATCTTATTTATTTAAAAATGTGTAGTTTTTATTAGATGTTCGACACCGTTCGACACCGGCACCGTTTTACTAACGAAAACCGAATATTCTGGAAAAGCAATGGCTTTTGACGATATCTAATTGCAGCCTCAAGGATTCCTTTTTTCGCATGCACATTTGTACTAGGGTAACTTGAGTTGGATCGAGTTATATTTAGCCCCAGAATATGTGGTATGATTTATGACCTGCCTTTTTGTTACACCCTGTATATTTTTAAAAAACATCAGCTTTAGAAACTACTGTCCTTATTCTAAAACTTTTGATATACCACCATTCTTAAGTGGTAGAGGATGTGTTCTTTCGTTGACATGAAAAAACTTCCATTTACCTGAACCGATTTTCGAAAATATAGACTTCATGCATAAAGCATTGAAGGTAGATTCCATAAAAAAATAACAACTGTTTTAGTTTTCCAATCAGCGACTGGAGGCCGTTTTGTAACATCTAGCTTTATTTATAATTTTTTCTGTAAAATTTCAAATGGAATGTTTTAATTTTGGCAAGCTTGCAAAAAGGCAGTAAGATGATTTATTGATCTGCCAAAACCTGGAACTGATATCTCTTGTCATTCCAAATTTATTTGCATTTTTTGGTGTGAGAGAAATTATTTTGCTAAAATTAACTTGAAAAAAAAATAACAAGTAAAAGCGTATCGAAAAAATATTTACCAACATTACATAATGAAACAAAACTAAGGAAGCTGTTAATACAAATTTTCAAAATGTACCTATGACCTAATTATTTTAAATACTCAAAATGCTTGCCATCCTTTGCTATACACAAAACAAATATTTCTTTGGTTGGACTTTGGGTGTTTTAAAAACCTAAACTTTGATTCTGTTGGAAGTCGATATTATGCACTGTTCTCGAGAAAAATCAAAGAAAATTCAAAGGTGAAACGTTTAATTCAAATATTGTTAAATATGCGATTCATTATTTTCAGGTCACCGCCAACTATAGGCGTACAATTTAATTCAAAATATAGTTAATTTATTTTTAAAAACATTTAAAAGGGCTTAATTCAATTGCAAAAGTTTTCATTTACCAAGGGAATACAATGAAATTTTGATAAGGAATAAATTAATTGGTAAAACTTCCTGAATAAATAAAGGGCGTATGATGCATTATGTAAAGGAAATTAATTTATTCATTTAAAAACTATTTGCCATAGGTGCTCGTTAACATTTTTATTAGGGGTTCATTTATTGGTTGGAAATTCTTTTTTAGATCTTATCTCCATAAGGGATTAATTTATTTCTAATAACTTCTTGATCATAGACGTACGAGAAATTTTTCCGAAAGGTTTGAATTTGTAACAATTTCCGTTTACCATAGGTGTACGGAATTTTTTTAAGGGTATCCTCCATTTGTATTTTCACTTCTGTTGGCAATTCCATTCCAGAGTTTTCAACCTAAACTACTAAAAACAAAGGGAAATCGTTTAGGTTAAACATAAAACATGAAGGTCTTCGTGGGGAATAGTTGAGAAATGTGAGTGATTGATATCTACCCCAAAATCGCGTCGACAAAATTAGCATATTATTGGAAAAGCAGCTGCCAACACAAATATTGAAATTTGGAATCAAGCAAATTTTAGAATTATTTTCTTATGCTAATAAACCGTCTAGTCTCTAGTGTAGCTCAATATAGAACTGTTAATATTAGGGAAATGTTTTCTTGTAACACTAAAAGTATAACTTGAGGATTTATAAGAGCATAACTTCTTGTTTAATTTCAAGAAGTATATGAAACATTTGCAAAAAGAGTCAACAACTAAAATTTTGAAGAAAGAAGATCTTTTCTCTTTTGAACGAAAAAAAAATTTGATGAAATTCAAGTTCTTTGAAAAACGTCGTTGAACATATTGTAATCTGATTTTGATAGTAAGGAATCAAATAAATCGCAGGTTTGTTCTTACAAAACTATAGTATAATAGAGGGGTGGCCAACTTGCTGCTCGCGAGCCACATGCGGCTTTTTGATGGATAATTATTTCAGTAATTTTTTGAATTCGTACTTAATGGCGGCTCACGAAAAATATCAAATTTTGAATAAAAGCCCGGACAAAACAAGCGCTCTTACATCTCGAAAACTATAACCGCTAGGAACTGTGAAACCGTGAGCTCAAAATACTGTTGAAGCATAGTCCTTTTCACTATCTAGGAAACTGTCCTGACCTGAGATGGGGTAATGACATGTAATTAAACCTTAAAAATATTACCTGTCACAGGGCCGTATTTATTTTGTTGGCTAATAATATTACCTGAAAACTCTATTTGACTTTTGGGTAATTTTTATTATAAATACTTTGTTTTATTGCAATGTATTTTTTCATCAGGTATGTATGTATAGTTCGGCTTTGCACAGTAAATCCGAAAAGTTTAATGGCTTTATTGCATCTCAAGCTCAAGTCAAGTCAAGTCAGTTGCAGATCGTGAAAATAACTATAACAATTGAATAGATGAGGCTTTTACTTGATGTAGATCCATAGTTTGAAAAAGCTACTGTGTTAGCGAAACGCGTCACTTTATGTTTAAATACAATGTAGATTTAACAAAATAAAATTGTTTGATTTCATAACTAACTATAACAATATTGATATGATCACTGAACGAGAGTAACGCCCAAGTCAAATTTATCTGTACCTGGAATTTGAAAATTTATTTAAATAATTAAGATAAGTTTAGCTCTATATAAAAACTATTTATTTCAGTATGTGTGATAAATATTTGGAAATTAATTATTATAAAGTGCTTGAGTAGCGTGGAGATAAAAGTTTGGATTAATATTTGCCAATAAGCTTCATAGACAAACACGTCAAAAAGCTTCAAAACGATTCAGAGATAAAAAATGATTTATTGAAAATTTAATTTGTAGGTGATTACTAGTGGCGTTTCAGGTAACTGAAATTTAAATGATGACACAATCTGTTTGATTTATTATTTTTGATGTTTGTTTGTCGGCTGTGAAATGTACATACGAACACAAAAATATTGTTGAACTGCTTGAAGCTTCAATATGGAAATGATTTTATATTGAACGACATGGATTTTTTAAATATTGAAAAAATATAAAAGCAGATTCAGAACGATTTGAAAATCTTGGGAAAAAATAACTTGATATTTCTGACCCATGTCTTCGGACTCGTAGATATACTATTGATTGATTGAGGAACTTTCGTGGGAAGTGCCAAACGCCAAAAAAACATTAGTAGAGATTTTCAAATCTTGCCAAAAATATTGAAATGAAAACACCTAATAAGAATATCAATTTTCAAAAAAGATCCTTTTGGCATAAAAAATGCTGCAATCCATATTTCATTTCGATGTATTAAAGAAACTTATCTTGGATTTATCTTCCATGTTCTGATTCCAGTTCCAATGATGTTAATTTTTAAAATATTCATTTTTTATCAATAAAAGTTTATTGTTGAAAAATATAGTGTGTCGCCTTGTTCATTGTACAAGCTACTGTTAACAAACAACTACATATGTAATTTTCGATTTTATTTAAGAATTGATATCCACCTCATCAAAAAATGTTTTTGCAACATAATTCCACTATACCTATAGGATCATCGTAGGCGATCTCATGTCAATACCTACACGTCTGCAAATGACGACCACTGATGTTGAATTATTAGTCGAAATGGGATTCGCATTGTCAACTCTGTGAACATGGATCACTTGGTGTTTGTCAATAATCTCGTCTCGTATCGTTCAGATTGCAAATTGATAATCCTAACAATGGATGTACGGGTAAATATCATAAATAATTATCAATACACCATAATAATTGTTGTCAAAGTGAGTGAAACACGAAGCTCAACTCTCAATACATCTATTATTAATTATATTGATTCCGCTGCATCTGGCTCAATGCTCCCAGCTTTAAATCATTCGTACACCTTCTGTTTATCACATTAAAAGTGTTTATATTCTAATTAATCATACATCTAGGTTAGTTAATTATTTTCTTAAATTTTCAGTGGATTTTTCGACAACGAACTTATGCTTGTTCTCATTTAAGTTCATAGTTCATATTCGAAAACTTTTACACTTTTCTGTTTAATTGTTTCCATTCTGGAGGTATATATTCTCGAATTTAGAAGAGACATTTAGTTTTCAATTCTCTTTCCAGCAACTATACCTACGTTGATTGTTTTTTATTTTTTTTATTCATCATTGTATTTCCCAAACTCGGTTGTAAAGACGGGGCTTCACCAAACACCTAGACCTAACCAAACTGCTAGGCTGGCAGCACAAGCTGTGGTCGCTAGAAAACCCTATATATATTTTTAATAAATGATCCACTTTTGTCGATACCCTGTGAACTGCTTTTTGTTACACCCCCCAGCCTAGGATACCATACTGAAACTGAGATTGCACCAACGAAAACAATGTTATAAATCAATATCAATCACTCTTATATATTATCTGCAAACTGACAATTTTTTTCTAATGTTTGGAAATGAAATTAACTAAGTTCCTTGTGGAATACCACAGGTTACTGTCGTTCTAGGAACTCCATCTATACTCACTAATTGTTTTTGCTGTGATAAATAGTTTCCTAATAAAAAGTAAACTTAACCTCTTATCCCGTGACATTTCAGTTTCCCATTCTATGAATGCGTTCGATTAGAACTCCTGTTGCAAACGTAGGTTCCGCCGGGTCATCGTGAAGAATGTTTTTGCTCATTATAGATAATAAAAAGGCAAGTTCTGAGTACGGCTTAGTTTCCATAGAAACGTTTACATGGGAAGTTAACTTTTACATCAATTAAATACTATCTTTAGATAGATTGGACTTAAAGATGTGATCGATCAGATAGCTTTGCAAGATTCTGAAAGTACCTTAAAACGAGGTGAGGGAGAAAAGTGTAGGGCCCATACATATTTACTTCCTAAAATCGATTAAAACATTTCATTGGATCTATCACCAGTCGGAAAAATCTTTTTGTACAGCCCAGATGCTCATTGTCACGACATTGGCTTCTTATTTTCATCTTAGACGTCTCTTAGTGAAGTGGTTTCCATTGGGTTACAATTCATTTTCCTTCATGAAATTTAATAACTTCATTTCAGTACGTTTTCTTCTTTTCCCCTCATTCATTCTTCGAGTTATATCCGAACGAAAAGGAAGTTAATATATCTCGACATAATTAAATTTTATATCTCCAGTATCGTCCTACTAATATTTTGTAATTATATCACCGATATTTACGCGACGCTACTATTCTTAAAGGTTTCTAATAAAACATCTCGGGACTTTCAAGAGCAGATGTCTTGTTTTCGGTCTGTTAACACGGTACAGTTTAAAATTCTAGGAAGGATAAAGTGACTCTCATTAAAAGTACCTTTACTGCTACCTGCTACCTTTGTAAAATAAGCAGGTCCTTCTTCGCGAAGAATACCGGCTCATCTGGTTTTAAGTAATAAGTCTTAAAAAATTAATTTGTGAATTAAATAAAGGATTATTTAATAATTGTAGTTTTATAATTGAGGTAATGTGTTACTTAATCACAGCTATTAAATTATGCATATTAACAACATTGATAATCTTGAACATTTATCAATATTTAATAAAAAGTGGTCTGAAAATATGTCAGAACCACAATTTCCTATTAATAATTACGATACTGACCTTGAATAGTGAACTCTTTATTTCCATAATCTCGTGCACCTTCCGAGTAATTGTGTCTTTATATTCTAATGTTCGCAATGCCCATTGCTCTCTACTTCCTCGGAAATAAATATTTTAACATCGTTTGGTTTGAAACTTGAGTTCTTAGAGGGCATGTACTGTTTTAATTTACTTCTATTGTATCTAGTTGATGTAGAACATCAGCGCGATATTGTTCTTCTCTGTATTTTTCAGCATTGCGCCCAATTATTGTTCTTATCATAAATGTCTTCCAATACATCGGCAGCTCTTAAAAATTGAGTTTTCAATTAATCTGCTTCAAAATAAATATAATTTCCATACCTACTCCTGAATTTGATGATTTTCCTAATTATTTTTGGGAAAACCCAGTTTCTCAGATTACTATATGTCAAAAAGCAAACTTCTACTTGATGGAGATCCATACTTAATGATGGAATGAAACGATTTAAAATAAACGACATAATCCAAAACTCGGATAGACGTCACAACGACGACGCACACCAAGAAGGCTATTGAATGTATTATACCAATACAAATGTTTTCTGTTTTTATTGAGCTCTTCAAAATTGAGTATTCACTTTATTAATAACATCCCGATGTATACAATAATTAATATAAATCCAAATTCCTATAACTTATTTAGAAGGATCGGGGAAAAACAAATATGAAAAGGAAGTATCGTCTACTCAATTCCAAGTATTGTACCCTTTTTCCCGAAACATTCTGTAACTTTATCAATTATCAACAAAAAAAAGGGATAACTACCGAACGAGACGGGCGTGCTTACGTTTAATAAAACAAAGACGTTGTTGCCCTGACAAAGTTTGGTTTAGAACCAACAAAGTGCAAAGTGAGCACAAACCCTTTTAGTAGTTAGTACTGTGTTCGTGCGTCAAGCTATTTGCTCTGTCTTGTAAATCTATCAAATTGAAACTTAATACTCGCGATTGTCTACTAAGAAAGCACCTCTTAAGTTCTTAAATTTCAGCGGAAAACGGAGATACTTTGTTACCTATTACTTTTACATTCAAATTATATTCTAGGAGCGGTGTCGGTATAAGATTTAATAATTCCCAGGGCGTGTAAGTTGGCTAAAGTGCTATTAGTCTCTCAGAGGATTACTTCTACCTTTCACATTCTAATTTTAGTTTTAGTGATGCATTGAGTACCTATTGATTCATCGGGGGCTGATGTAGTTATCATTTTCAGGATTTTTAGAGGTGGAGATCGCGTGTAATACTTTCTATTTTTTCCGCAAAAATGGGAAATCATGAAACCTATCAAAATAATAATCTATTTCAGTGGCTTATAACTTGCCAACACAGCTTCAGAAAAAAGTTTCCTAAATGATTTTGTTAAATTGTTCGGTTTTCACGAAAAATAGTATTGAAGAATGAAAGAGAAAAGCAATTTGTGGTTTATTCATTCGTTTGGGTTGTACAGCCCAGGCACTTGAACTGAATCTTTGACCGTTTCTCATATTCTCTATAGTCTATACAGAAGTTTCGTGTCTCTTCCATATGTCACTAATTTGAATGGAGGGACTGTGAGTAGTTTTTGTAGTTTTTCCAGTTCCTCGGTTGATACAAATATTCAGAAATTTATGTCCTATTAATATAACTAATATGAATCCTATTGTTTTCCAAATTGTCTGTCCAATGTGTTGTCAAAGCAGAACTTGAAGTGTGGAAAGCAGCTATGACTCTCATCTCCCCCACTCCAAAATCCTTTTTAGAATGACCAAAAACTATATCCAAATATTTACACATTGTTGCAAATACCATACCTGTTTCCACTACTAGCACAGAAAGGACCTTTTCAAGCCTAAGACTTGGAAACTACTTGCGGAACACAACGAGTGAAAACATACTGAACGGCTTGGCTGACCGTTACTTTTTTATTTAGCTTGCACATTATACTGTCCCACTGTTTGAAAAAGGACTCCTCCAATTCCTTCGAGGAGATTTTTTTTGTATGTATTTTTCACATGTTCAATATTTTTCTTATACATGAGTTATTATCTTATATATGAGTTATTGTAGGTACTTTTAGTTGTTTGATGTAGGTGACATCTACCTAGTCTGTCTGGCCATTTTTTTTGTATTTCGTATAAATACGAGTCCTCTTAGACAAGAATCCGAATACTTCAAATAATTCAATAGGAATGAAACCCTAAATGTGCAGCGGGATCATCAAACATGTCGATAGTTTTGATTGGAACAGGGTTTTTCTCGAGGGTTTGAAGAAAGGGGTCGTTCATAAGACACGTCACGCCGAAATTGGGATTTCCAGACCCCCTTCTCCCGGTTGTCACGCTGTGTCACAGTTACTGTGACCCCCTATAAATATTACGTCATAAAATCCAAACACCCCCTCTCCTAAAAATTACAAATTTTTATTGAAAGTACATAAATTTACTAGTTTAAATATCTGTATATTCACTAATACGAAATGAGTGCTATCATGAAAAAATTTCAAAAAAATAGTATAGAGATATACTCTAGTAAATTTTCCTGATGTCGCGAACGTCACGTTGCCTTTGGACCCACCCCCGTCCCCCCTTGTCACATCTTGTCACACTCAGCAAGACCCCTCCGTCCCCCCTCGTGTGCGAACGTATATTATGAACGGTCCCAAACCTTGTCTTTTTGACCCCAAACATTGCAAAATTAGTGCTTGGTTTACAAGTTAAGAGAGAAAAACTTCGATTTTCATTATTTTTTCGATAATTTTTCATATTTGTCGGACAAAATTTTTGTGGAAAACTTCAGATTCGTGTTTTAAACACCAATAGATATGAAATATGAATAGTTTCTACACTTTGAGACCTCTTTGTGTCCCATTTAACTGAAATTTTTAATTTTTTTGGTAGATTTTTTTTTGGTTTTGTTGAGATACCGTATTTTTCAATAAAATTACCAAATTTTTTTTATAAAGGTTTTGGGATCATATTAATCGTTTCATTGGCCCGAGAAAAAGCTTTATGACGTTGACGGAATGATCAAAAAGCGTCCCTAAAAGTTTCAATTAAATCTCTTCAGCGACAAAAAATAAAAAATTAAGGGCCGTCTCATCCCAACCCTTGCTAATTAGGCGTCTTCAAATACACAAATTTCAGACCGAAAGTTTCTTTCGTTTTGCTGAACTGTTAAAATTACTTCTACAGTACGTCGCCGCCATCTTAATTGAAAACTGTAATGAACAAAATGAATGTCCCTTGAAACTGCAAAACGAATAACTTTTATAGAGAATCAGGAAACTCGTTATTATAACCAGTAGCGGTCTTTTGAATATGATTTGAATATAATACTAATTTTTCTCATTAACTATATCTGTGTGTATAAAATATTTTATAATTGACATTATAAGTAAACGTTTTATTGACACTAATTATACCCAATACCATTACGTATTTCATTGCATCTTAAAAATATTTCATGCCTGGTTTGTTGTTTGTTTACATCTTTATACATTGAGAGTTCCCCTAACCTAACTTAAAATGCGTTATTTCTATTTGTTTATTTTGTGCGCGAGTTTTCATTATTTTGTTCTTTCTGTATTTTAAGTAAAATGTGTTGGCAATTTTGTTTTTTGAGCGTTAATTGATAAATAAGATGATAATATAATGGATGGATCAAGTCTAGGTTTTATATAGTTTTTTGATGAGTAGAACTTGCGCAACAGATTTCTACTCTCTACTTATAGAAGAAATAAACAAGTAAAGTGACACGTGAAGTAAATGGTTCATATTCGAGTGCCTAACCTACTTTTCCGGTATGGTACGTAAAAACACAAATCGCTGCTAATGATACTAACGACACTGAATACGATGATAATGTTTTGGTTAAACGTATTTAAATGCGTCCGAGGAGTACTTACTGCGCAGGCGCTCTCGTCAAATGCTGCGTTTAAGTTAACTTGAGGTTTTTTCGAACGAACTTGAGAATCAGTTCGGAATTTTTCCGAGTTTGCGTAGATTGAAATTAGCGACAATATTCTCAAGCTTGTTCGAACTAACCCTTATTATGGAGTTTACTATAGATTTAAAAAATGTGACAGTGGAATAGGCCGTTTAGCCACCTCATCAAATATACTCAAGGAGTTCACAAACCAACGCGGTTGCGGTCATATTTTGTACCGCAGCGGCACTAGAAGTGATCAAAATCTTTACAAATTAACGCGGTGGCGGTTATGAAACGGTACCAAGGTTGTGCGTCTTTCGTGATTAACGGTCCCAAGAGCTCTATATACCCAATTACAATTGAGAAAAGCTTCTCTTTATTGCAGGAAAAATCATAGACTATGGGCACATGACACGTGAGAAGCAACGATAAGAAAGCCCTTGTTCCTTTACTCATTCAATTGATTTTGCAGTAAAATTCTCTATATAATTCACTATTCACTGCGCTAACAATGATTATTGCTGTGACTAATTCCAGCCTGTCATATCCTACCGCCACCGCTCAGTTATCTCTAACTGAATGCAACAAATGCAGCTTAGACCGTCTCTTTATGTACACCCGTATGTATATCCCTGGGTTGTTTTTATCGTAATCGTGCCATCGCGCTGGTGTGTGAGCTCCTTCAATCATTGCCTCTATCGTTCAATATTTCGAGATCGCCTTCTGTGAACATCAATTTACTACGCTGATTCAACCTAGCAAGGACAGCTCTTGCCAGAGTACATTGCTACTCAACGCACTGAAATCTGGCTACGTTCACATTACTTACTGTAATGCACCAAGAATTCTGTTTTTAAAGAAGCCATCGGAATATGAAATTTCTATTCAATTCGAATAATTAACAATCATTATAACATAAATAATATATAAACATATATATATATATATATATATATATATATATATTACGAACGTTGACCTGTTTATGTTGAACTAGCTCTTTGGACTATAAAAAGCAATTGTGAGTATTAAAAGTGTTTCTGACAGTTATGCACCACATTTACATTCATTTTTACATACATATACATACCAAAACGAATGATGGCCTAACAATGTTCTTCTCCATCTACATATCAACGTTTTCGTATTATTCATACGAGTGCACTGGGGATCTGTTTTCTCTTTGATGTTCTTTCTTTACCTTATATATTTACATTTCAAATTGTTGGTTTTCAGATCGTCTTTTCATATTTAAAGATTGTAAGTGATAAAAATAATACCGTCTAAGAAATATTCTTGCTCGTTGTTTCATACGAATTTGGCAGTAATGTGGAACGACAAAATTGAGTACCATTCAAAATGTGTTTACTTCTTATTCTTGGACTCTTAGTGGTGTTAGTTTATGAGGAACCAATAGACGGATATTTGAACAATATGTCGTTTCGACAAAGTTGATCTGACCTTCATTAATTACTGGAAAACAATGTTACCAACACACAAAATAACTTTGTAACGAATATTATTAACAGCTTCCAGCTGCACATTTCCAAAAGTAGTTGTAAACTAACTTCCAAATTACCGCATACTTTGCTCGGTGTACGTGTAGTTTTCAGTATATACTCTAAAATTTGGTATGTAGCAGTTTTGTGTTGCCAAATTTATCATTATTGTCTTTCAGAATATCATAATTTTACTCTCAGAGCTATAGCTGCAGATCATTCCATCGAACAACTGTCTCAAAATTAATTAAACCTAGTTCTTATTTTTTTTATTCACATCTCACTTTCTTATTTTTGTGACCTACTTTTAATTTTTTCGCCTGGTATATTTAATTTTTGAGACCGTTCTAACTATATATTATAATCATTGTAACTTCCCTCAAGTGCAAAGTTCCAAAAAGAGTTGTAAACAAGGATCTAAATTACCAAAACCCAATCGACGGTTTCAGTTCACAAATTAATGTTCTCGTTCCGTTAGGTCGATTTATGTGGATCTAATGTTTCATGAAGTGTTTTTCAGACCAGACACAGGGTTGCATCATAGGCAGTTATACTTTGGTAAAAAAAAGTTGGTTGAGGGTTTGAATATGTTTTCTTGGTACGTATAATAGGTAATTACTATATGCTATGAGAAATATTTGAGCAATTTATTACGAATTGTTATAGACAAAATGGAGGAATTGGAATATTTAATAAAATCTTCAATTACAATGATAATATTAAGGTGGATATAAATGGTGTTAGAAGTATTGTTACTATGAAGTATTCTTCCAGAAAATTGACTTACTTTAAATAACTGTGTCCTGAATAATGTTGTTTTCAATGTTTATAAATCTCAAAATACTATTGAATTAAAATAATGGGGTATTTGTCAGTTTAAATAATGATATAATTGTCAGTTTTGACAGTATCTAAAAATTATTCTTTGAAACTCATGTGCTACCTCTATGTTGAAACTGAAACAGTTACGTAAAGTTTTTACATAACTACTTTTCATAACTGATATATGAAGGTTATGAAAAATGTGACGTTACCTAACGTCAAGGAGTCAATTAAAGTGTCACATTTGATAGCGGAATTAGATAAATAAATATTTACGAAATAGTCCATCAAATAAAATCTACATATTTTGTTGCATTTTTAATTTTTTGAAAATATAAAATAATGAAGATATTTTGATATAACCCTGTACATTCTTTAAAGTAGTGTCACAAAACAACTATCAAACCACCCGGGTTTAATATAAGAGAAATATATCAAATAAAATTATTTCATCTACAAATGACTTAAAACCGTTGCCATCACATTCATCGTCATCTTTATGTGACCTGCAACCGATGCCATCATCATCGACGTCATCTACTCACCAGTTAACACCAGATAACTCCACTGGACCGGCAATTTTAAGTAATTTACAAAATGCAAAAAATTGTGTTTTTAATATTAATATTTATAATAATTAATAGTTTTTGGTTATAGTTTTGTATATGTATGTTATTAATAACTTTTGAAAAATGGGTTGGTAAACTTTTTTGTACATACGGCCGTAGAAAAAACAATGTTCCCAACTCATGCGTAAAGTGTCTTCCAAGCCCTTAACCGCCTGCCCGAACTGCGCTCCGCGTCGTTCGGGTCAACTGCAGTCGCGTGCGGGAAAGTATCACTTTCCGCACTTGTTAGGAAAATAACTATTACATAGCGCTCATTTCACAGACCAAATACTATCCAGAACACTCCTAAATACATGGCATGGAACTAAATTACTAAATATATATGACAATAATGGAAACGAAAGGTTGAAATTTTTTATTCTATATACTGATGCCAACTGAAATACTTACATTGGTTACGTGACCCTTGATCGACAATTCGTGTTACAACGTGAAAAGGCTTAAACATTATTTAACCACTGGTCAGGTGAGCTACAGCACAACCTAAGATGATGAACATTGCTTAGCTTTAGGTATGGCTTGAGAGACTCAGTTGAAGAATGACTAGACATTTGATTATAAGCTGGCTCCAGATTTTGTCAAATTGGAGGAGCGACTGGAATGATTGGTTAATTTTAACTTCTTGATATCAATACCAATACGCTGTGCGCCTAGACGTAACATTTACTGGGATGATTGATACTTATGGACCATTTTTGTACCAAATTCCTGTCTTCTTCCAATCCGATTTCAAAGCTAGAAAGAATCGATTAGTTTTTATATTCGCTGCTCTTTTGCTTAACATCTTCTGTAGTAGACTTCCAGGACGATTGTTTTTTCATTCCTTGCGCCACGCTAGCTTGTTGGCGGATATGAGGTAGAACTTTTTTTGTAATCCAAACGGTGAGTTGTCATCATGATTTTCAATAATCTTGCTGATCACTCCAGTTGTCAGAGGAGCAGAACTGGAATTTCTTTTATCTGGAAGCACTTTTTTTTGACCGTACGTGCGATTCTGGCATTCTCCATGGCTTCTATGTCTGGTCTATTTTTTAAATAAAATCTTGAAAATACTTTTTCTCCAGAGGCTTCGCGGAAAGTTTCCAAATCTTTTCTAGAACTTTCTCCTTATAACCGGTGCCATTAGCTTGCTTGATATTGGAATCCAGTCTTCAGGAATACCAATTGTTCGTTCGAAGTCTTCCCAAAAAATTCATATTTTTGCTCTTCGCAGAATGCCGAAAACTGCTTCCAACACATTTCTGCGTTTTCAGCGTGTTCAGATGCGTTAAAGATCCAATTGCTTTGTTTATTCATAAACTTGAAACCATTCCCATGCGATTCATTGTGGTTTCAAGACGTTCTCTGAATTTTTGAGGTGGTTACTATCGATTACGCATTGTTGGACCCACCTAAAATCCGAAGTGATTAAATCAAGTCGTAAAGCGTATAATCTATGATCAATTCGTAATTTCTTTTGGCTAATTTTATCATGAATTATTCATTCACGGTTTATCTTATGTTTTCATTATAGATATTAATGGGAAAATGTTTTAACTGGAGTGCTTCATGGTTATGTTTTTGTAGACTCATCTAATTGTGAAATTTTATTATCAAGAAAATATTTTTGCTTGGACAAAACGCCTACTATTCCTTATATAAGGCGGAAGTTTTCATTCGCGGATGGAAAATAACCTCGCTAGGGATACTAAAAGCGACATAATCATAAATTCAGTCAAAATGTCAGACAAGACGTAATTTCTTTACTGTTTATAGTCACAAGCTTCATTTGAACTGCCGAAATTTTATTTCTGTTAATAAAATTTATACGGTTTAAGTGAATGAAAATAAACGGAACGAACAACAGGCATGTACTTTTTTTTATGCAAAACGACGAAAACGGATTGATTGGTAAATGGTTTTCTGATAAATAATGAAATGCTTGCAACTGTACTTTGCTTTATATACCTGAAAATAAACAAATGATTAACATCTGAAAACACCAAACACTATGCAGATTCGGCAAATAATCATGTTCAGTATAGCCATTTTGTGATTGGAAGAGAGAAAGCTGAAGAAAAACAGAGAGATAATGTCTAGAGAAGTG
>CAJUYG010000127.1:59764-101891 GCA_910591675.1 Galerucella calmariensis
GTATGTAAATAAACCAAATAAAGTAGTACATAAATAAAAATTTGATTGTAATTTAATTAAGCCAAGAATTTTGAGTTTTCTTCTAAAAACGCACATGTATGTTATGAGATCTCATTACGTGCATGCTATTGTTAATTGTCATTTACAAGGAATGTTGACAGTGCGATTTTTGACGTTTACAGACCTTGGCGTAGAAAAACACATAAAAAATTACTTAGCTGATTATTGTTAATTCAAAACATCAAATTTGAGGCTATTATAAACAATGTTTAACTGCTTACATTCCAATAACTTTGGCCATTTTTTCTTCACTACACTGGTTCTAGGAAAAAAATTGGTTAAGGTTTGTCTTGGGAGGTACATACAAAAAAAACAAAGATAACTTCCATTAAAGCAACTTCACAAAAATCTATTAATGTCGACTTATAACCTTTCACCCTCCGCTTACTCGAAGAATATATGTGGTGGCGAGACGGGGCTTGCTAGACATTACAGCGAAAGTACAAAAATCATCCCGACTCTCCAGGGAAATATCTCATGGGATTTGAATTTTGATTTGCGTGATACGAAAAAGTGAAAATACTTGTATGCCTTAATAACCACATGAGTCATCCTCCTTTAAGTAATTCCTTTATTTTTTGTTATCAGAAATAGGTAGATACTTGAAAGATTATGTTCCATTACCAAATGCTGCCGTTAACTTTGGAAATGAAAATCTACTGACAAATTATTTGAAGATTAATATTATTACAATGAATTACTCATATTATTATTTTCAATTAAAATTCATTTATAATAAATTGAATATCCAATAATTTGACTTACCCTGCAGTGCTATTCGTGAGTGGCTTCCCAGCGAAAATGCAAGACTGAGGCATGTTCCGGTGGATCTTCACTTGGGCTGCTTACAGGTAGTAAGTTGCTCTTCCTTTTTGGAGATGATTCATCCATTCAAGCTCTTTAGCTGACACTGAAGTGGGCTGGACGTCGAGGGTCAGCATGGAGCCAAGTGGAAAGGAAACAAGCGATTCTCCACTGGAATTTTCCAAGAATTCTTCTGTGTTGTCTTCGAGGTTTCACACTAGTAACGCTGCGTTGTCTTCGCTGCTTAACACTTACAACGTGAACTGTTCAGTATTTCACTTGATATTCCCAATTTACGATTAAAATCGAGAAAAGACTTTAGTTTTCTTGGGGAAATCCTACTGACTGCGCCAGTGAAGTTAATGTTTGATGTTCGTAGGAGAAAAATAAGGAACTCTGAATAATTCAAAAAACTTTTATTGTAGGTCTTTACAGTTTGAAAGTGCGAGTAATTCTGATTCAATTCAATTCAAGTTACAAAAAGGAAAAATATCCAAAACAAGGTTTGTATCTGCTGTGTTCAAAGATGGATAATGTATCATTGATACCTTACATACATCGTTTCAAAAAAATGTAGAAACACAATAAATGCTACTCACAAATTAAGGTTTCCCAATCTATAAGCATGTTCGCCTTTTTTATTGGTAATCTGTGAAATCTAAGTGGGGTTGGGTTTTTTAATTTCCAGTATCACAAGTTTTTATCCAGGTTTTCTTATGATTTATCATTGGAATTGTCATTAATCAATATACACTTCAATACACAGAAATGACATATTTAGAAACAAGAATAATCATCACAAAAATCGCGTTTCATTAAAAACATTTCCCAAATAAACAAAAAATAGTTTTTAGATCTTAATTGTATCTCATTCCTAGTAGATTATAATATTAATATTATTGATTGTCTGAATTGTCTTGAATTTTTTTATTAGTATCATATAGGGACCAGAATTTGAAAAAACTTAATTGATCTTATAGCTGGAACTCTACCGAAACGTTGAATTAAAAAGTTTCGCAAAATAACTAGGAAAAAAATAATGAATACAGCATAAGGAGCATGTAGAAGATGATACCATTTTTATTCTTGTAAAAAATATGACAGAAAATTGAAAAATCATGCTATAAAAATTAATTTATTTGGAATGTTTCGAAAACTCCTCCATTTGTTAGTTATGCTAATCTTTTAAAATTGTATTTTTTTCAATGGAAATGTTAATGAATATTCTATACCACAGTGAAACTGAAATAATTCAATTTGATTATAACTCTTATTTGAATATTGTAATAAATATTTAAATGGAATAATTCAATTTAAAATGAAATACGAGGAATGAAAACAGCATTTTACAATTTATATATTTTTGCAATGTTACGTGAATATGAATAACTATATATAAATACCGCCCGAAATGGAAAAAAAATTGGGGAAATTATATTTAAAAATATTAATATGAAATTTGGTGATTCGCTGGAAATAGGTACACAAAGCTATTTCCTATTTTTATTTCATATCAATTTCATTGAATATTCATGATTCATTTATGGTCACCTATATAATAATCTATTTTAGTTGTGTGGAAATCAAAATTGTTGAAACAAAAGTATTTATTAATTTTAATTAAAATTATTATCAAACGGGAAGTGTCATCTGTAAGGATTCCTCTCATATCCATTGTGAATATATCCAACCAGGATTTTCCGAAATAATAATAATACATTTTCAGGACGACTTACATATACATATGTCATCAATGACCTTGAATCAGCGTGCAAATTTTTAGCAGAAGCATTTTTCAAGCAGTTATCTAATGCAGGGGCTTCGAGCAAAATCCTTGCAGATGGTCCCATAACTACTTTTCAGAATTCCATGTACCTATACTATCATAGTACCTTCCCAATCGCCAGCTCCTAGTCTATAAGGTTATACTTACTAATGAAAGTCCCATCTCACAACCAGCCCTACAAACACTAAAAAGAAGTGGTCCAAGGACAAATCCTTGTGGAATACTACTAGATATATTTTAATATATCAGAAGCACCACAGTTAGTTTAAACATGTTGCTGCTGATTTTTAATAATTTAATCGCTTGTATCGAGAATGCGATATAATGTAAACCAAATACTAAACCAAATACTAACTTAGGTCAATAGTAAATTTATTTGGGTCCATAACACATTCATTTGGGTTCAAATACTATTGATACAATGCAAAGATTCTCGAGAATTGTACATTATAGAAATTGAAGCTTCATCATTCTGCTACAAGTTTTTACGGAAATGAACAATTTAAATATAAATGATTGAAAAAAATACATTTTTTTAATATATTTTTTTCTTTTGCAGGTATGAGCACCAAATAATTCCAGAATTTATTGTAAGTAAAAATAAATTAAAAGTAAAATGGAATGACTTCAAAACATTCTGGAGATGCAAATGTTACGATGGTGATCAAAAAAATTGGTTAATCAGGCATACATTCTAATAGTCCAAGTTTCCAGAGACATAACTTATTTCCAAAAATGAAATGTTAGGTTCTCAGTAGCATCTCGTGTGCTTAAAATACCTGTGTGTTTGTGGAGCTTGCCTAAGGGCACCTGGTGAGAAAGGTAACTAAAAATAAAAGTTACTTAACTTAAATTTGTATGTATTTTCATATATGTTTTGTAAAATAATATTCTAAAGTAGTATCAGTATCAGACACTTTCAATGGACCAAAACTTTTGTCAGACGCTTTAAAGCGAGTATGAGTGCGTTTCAGACCGAGTGAGGAGTCTATAGTAGCTCGGTTCCCCTTCTTTTATATATGTTACCGTGAAAGACCGGAAGTAGTGGATGTCGACAAATGTCAGATGCCTTGGTGAAGGTCCGAACATTTCTTAATTCTATTATACATTCGGACTTTCACCGGTATATGTCGACAAACACAAATGAGGTCCAGTGAATCTCGCGACACTGCATATCGCGACAAGTTTTTAGACGTTTTCAGCCCCGGCACGTCTTTATCTCAAGCACTGACTGACCCACAACCTGACACGTCTTTATCTCAAGCACTGACTGATCCGCCACTTAGCACATCTTCATCTCAAGCACTGACTGATCCGCCACCTAATACATCTTCCTCTCAAGCACTGACTGAACAACACGAGCTAATTTCTTTAAAAAAAGTAGCTGCAAAAGAGAATATTTTACTTCAAGCAACAAAAATGTTGCGAACCTCAAAAAAAAAGTTTCCTCCTGCCCAAATTGGTGATACCGTAAGAATTCAAGTCCCTGATGTCGACCGTGGTCGTACAGACCCTCGAAATGTGTTAGCAGTTGTTGTTTTTGGAATGGAGGATTCAGACTTTTATAGATTAGCTAACAAAAATGGTACCTTGAAGCAGCTTTTTACCCGTAATCAGTTCGTAATTTGTAAAGAAAAGTTACTTTCCATGGACGAAGTTTCAACAAAAGAAATGTCGCTAAGAGAAGCAGCTTCTGCTAATTCAAAAAGTGGAGGGCAAGGCTATACACTACACGTTGTAACTGCAAAAGGAAGTTTTCCACGACTAAATGCAGCTGTAAAAGCAAGGAAATTTTGTGCAATTCGAAGTGCCACGGTAGTTTAAGTTGTTGCAATAAATAAGATATTGTTCTTATTTTTTATATTTCATTTTATATTTTTATGTTCTACTGTTTGTTTTGAGTTCAACAAAGTCCTTTTCCCATATTATTTTAATAAATAAAGACCCATGGATTTTTTTTGTTATTATTTCAAAAGAAAAATTCTTTTTAACATAGACCATGCCTAAATGTCGACAATCGCCGGTGTAAGTTAGAAATAATGAAATTTCAACAATATTTCGGACATACGTCAAGCAACGTGGAGAATGTTGACATTTACCAGATTTCGGTCTTTCACGGTAACATAATATATTAACTCATAATGTCTCAGTCTAATGTCTATGTCTAATGTGTCTAATGTGTCTATGCATCACCTGATACATGCCCAGGTGCCCTTAGGCTAGCTCCACAAACACACATGCATTCAAAGCACACGAGATGCTACTGAGAACCTAACATTTCATCTATTTGAAAATAAGTTATTTCTTATTGCTCTGGGATCTTACTCTATAAAATACATTGATTATAATGTCATCTCCTATTACATGAATATTCTGTGTGCAATACATTACCGATAATCAATAGTTCAAAATATTTTGGTAGACGAACTGTTTTTTCATGCCCCCATGGGCCAACAATTCAAACAGTCAAGGAGGTTAAATTTGGCTGTGGAAAAAGAATTACGAGATTACACAAAAAATATCATTAAAATACGACACTCTACTTTAAAATAAAATGATCAACCTACTCCTATTTGTATAAATTTGACAATTTTACAATTTATACTCGTTATGACAACAAATTTAAAAACAGTCACATAAATTAAAATGGAGAATTACCGAGCATACATTGACACTGATTTTCGACGCATTGTTGCAGTCGAACGATGTACGATACATTAACAATTCGTCAAATCGGAACGGATTGCCACTTTCACAATCACTACAAACTACTACTATTTTTACAACAATCTGCATATTTATGGATTTTCAATAGATGCAGATGTTTGATCGGAATGAGCGGTGAAACTTTTTAACTGTACAATATTTTTTTATACCCAGCGTTTAGCTTGCTTTGATTGTCTTTGGATGTAGGTATAGTTTCTATCAAATATTAATTGTTTTAAAACACTGGGAAATATGGAGCTTCCGTTAAAAATGGAACCCTGTTATGAAAGAGGGAAGAAACGAATCAATTACTAGGTAAATGGTTGAATAATTAACATTTTGGCTGCCCTCGTAGGGTATCATTTTCATTTGCCTTGGCCAAATCTAAATTATCACAAAAGCATGGTTCAGATTTATTGGACATAAAAAACGGACAGCTTAAAAAATATAGTGTTTTACTACAAAATAATTGAAATACCGGTGAAACACATAATCGGTATTTCTTTAGCGCCAAGTTTATCATAGGTGATAACAGAAATAAAAATAAAATAAAACGTTTTTCAGTGAAACATAAATAAATATTGCATTGCCCGCACTTGATAGAGAGACCAATTTACCTTTAGACTATGAGCCCATGAGGAAAAAAATGTCGCGATTTGAAACAGCAGCAAACCCATTCAGAACGATAGTTTATCATGCCACCATCAGTTTCAGCACTATGGCGTTCATTTTCTCTTGTGCAGAAAAGCGCAGTGGAAAAATGAACATTTTATTTTCCACCCCATAAAAATGTGATTAAACTGTACGCCGTTTGTTACATTTGATAGTAGAACCATAGGAGATTGGTCGAGACTCTATGCCGTTCAAAAATAATCGTGAGGAAAATCTGGGAAAATTTTTGAAAACTCTCATTTTCACCCCCTGAAACCGAGATATGATACTGTAGGTACGCTGTTTGTTTCATTTGATCGGTCCAGACTCTATGACGTTCAAAAATAATCGTTCGGAAAATCTAGGAAAATTTTTGAAAACTCTTATTTTCTACCCTCTGAAAAGGTGATTTGAAACTGTACGGTATTTGTTTCTGTAGATTATACAACATATAAATAACTATTTGACAGTAGTGCCGTACAAAAAAAGTTGTGTGAAAAGCCGTGGGAAATTAAAAAAATATCATCTGAAAATTCACGGCATCTAGTGCAATAGGCTTTTAGAATAAAATAACATAAAAAAATAATGCCGTACAAAAATAATAGTGTGAATAGTCAAAACGCCAGAAACTGGGAAACAGCTGAGAAACCGACTTGTTTCATTCCCAAAACTCGATACCCTTCTCTGACCTTTTTCCCATAACAAGAAATGGATCTCTTCCTTTTCGTTCTCCCGTCTGCTATTTCTTCTTCTGTACTGACCAGACTATGTTTATCTTCATTTACTGGCACACGTGGCACTCGGAATCAATCAACATCTCTCTAAAAGCACAAATTTGATTTTTAAGTGTTTGTAAATATTGAAATAATTGATGAAAGCCGTATTAAAGAGAACATTAGCTTATTATACCATATGGTTCTTCGAGGTGGGGAAAAGTTTCATTAGATTTGATTAGAAACATCTATACCATCTTTACCAACATTGTATTCTAATATGGCCGACGGTTTCAATACCTTCTCACCCTTTCTGTTTTTCTTTCCAGTATTCTTCACTGGATGCAAAGGTTTACTACTACTATACAATGAGATACGAGCAAAAATGCTTTCAAAGTGTTTGTGTTGTGTTTTTTCACTGGTATCTTACAGATCCTTTCGGCAATAAAAAAGGTTATAGTAGATGCTGCTTTACTCATTTTTTCTACAAAACACTGCTCAATCAAGTGACTTTTCGAATTATATAGAAACACGTAGGTGAGGAGAGAACGCGACAGCCCACGCGCTCTAGGCACATAACGTAACAACGTAACGTAACGGTCAGATCTTTTGCGTCGCGACCCCTCTCGCTCCAACCTAACGTGCCAAAGTGCTAGTGACTAGTGACAACTGCCTAGCACCCGATTGGCGCCACTGGATTCATTAAAAAGGCCTCTTGTTATTCTTTTTAGACATCTTATTATTCATCATAGTAATACTGTAACCAATATACTGTGAATACATTTTGTCTCTCTTTTCCGCTAATTATTCGAAAGTATATTATCATAAATTATCCGGTGTTATCGAAATGCCTCCCGTTTTTTCAGGTACCTATTTTCATAGATGAAATGCCTCCCGGGTACAATCGAAATGCCTCCGGGTCCTTAATCATTTATGGTAATATTTTGTGTGCTTAATCTTTGTATAATGACACAATGTTGCCAAATTATAATTTGAATAGGTAAATATATATCTATTTTTATTTTTCTAATTCTTATGCACTGTACATAAAATCTGTTAACAAAATATTTCAGAGTACGACATTTTTGTTTAGAAAATAAAATTGTTTACAATTAAAAACAAAGCCGAAGTACACTTAGTTGTTTATAATAAATATCCTTTCTATAATGATGTGATTACTTAATCAGTGTACATTTTTGTTTAGAAAATAAAATTGTTTACCATTAAAAATAAAGCCGATGTACCTACACTAAGTATTCTAATTGTTTTGATCTAACACGATTCTAATCTCTAATCTATTCCATGAATAGGGTAGTTTGCACCTACTAAATCTGGTAATTAGTTGTTTATAATAAATATTCTTTCTATAATTATGTGATCACTTAATTTTTGTATAAATACTTCAAGTTTATTAGTTCTTGTCTCAGTTTTGTCGATTTAAAGCTTGTATCAGTTTGTCAATTTTAAGTTCAAATTGTGTTTAAGTGGATTAAGTTATAATATTCGAAATAATGGAATCAACGATGTGTTCGAGTCAAAAGGGCAAACCTTTAATATCAATTGATGGTTTCACATTCGGTTTTCAAAAAATGTTGGCCAAAGATACGGTAAAGCGATGGACATGTACTAAGAAAACCTGCAAAGCATTTGTGAAAACGCAGGGATGTGACAATTCGATAATTGAGTCGATATTAGATCACAATCACGAGAAGTTGTCTGCCGAAGTGTCCAATAGGAAAGCCGTAAGCAATTCGATAAAAAGAGCAGCCGTGGAAGATATCAACGAAAAACCAATGAAGCTCATATGTAAAGAACTTAAGAAGACGAATATAGAGACATTACTACCAACGATATCTATAGGGTGAGACAGAATTTATATTACGCTAGAACAACTAATTCTTTAATTAAACTTCCTAAAAGTATATCTGAATTTCATATTGCTATCGATTCAACTTCGATTATTACAAATAGGAACGAAAATTTTATAATTAAAAATGACAAAGATAATCACATTGTTATATTATCCTGTTCTTCAAATCTTTCTTTTCTTTCGACTGTTTCCAATTGGTATGTCGACGGAACTTTTGAGTACTGTCCTCGCTTTTTCACCCAATTGTTCACTATACATGGCTTAAAAAATGGACATTATATTCCTCTCGTCTTCTGTTTACTTGAAGATAAAAAGTCATCTTCTTATTATCTCGTGTTTAAATATATCATAGAAGAATGTATTAAACTCAATTGCCCTGTATCCCCTAAAGTAATAACTTCAGACTTTGAAATTTCTATACATAATGGTATCCGTAAGGCATTCCCTGAAGCAGATCTTCGTGGATGTCGTTTTCATTTGGGTCAGGCTTGGTATAGAAAGCTTCAAGCACTGGGCTTAGCTCCAGAATACCAGAAAAAAGGTGCTGACTCAAGTGAAATTACCCATTTTCTGTCATATATTTTTGGCCTATCATTCTTAGATCCTGAAGAAGTTGGCGATTTTTTTGCAATAGATTTGTCCGAAATTAAACCAGTCGATGAAAGGGTCACTCAGTTTTGTGATTATCTTGTGGATAATTATATATCGGAAAATTCGAAATTTCCGCCACATCTCTGGGCTGAGCACTCTTCATCTTTAGAAAGAACCACAAACCCATGTGAAAGTTTCCATTCCAAGTATAACTCGTCTTTCTACTGCCCTCATCCAAATATAAATAATTTTATTGAGATTATTTTACAATTTCAAATAAATACCTATATTAAAATAAATTCTGTCTCGGTACCAAAAAGAATTGTTGAGGAAAGTACAGCAAAAATCAATTTTGTAAATGAAAAAATATTACAATTAAGAGAAGGTACAATAAATAAATTAGAATTTGTGAAACTAGTGTCATACAAATTTAGGAAAAATAATTTGTAAGTTTGTAAATTTCTTCTGATGATTTGTATATAAAATTGAATAGTTCAGTCTGCAGACTGAATTTTATTGTTTGAGTCGTAATTTTCTTAAAAATTGGTGTTTTTAAATTTTCTGCGATGATAATATTATGTAATTTTGTAAGTTTCTGCTGATGATTTGTTTTAATAAATGTATAAAATACTTATCATGTCTTTATGTTTTTGATCAAAATAATCAAAATATTAAAACCAAAAAATAATGGTTAATATTGAGTTATTAACGAAATTCTATAAAAGGACGAAAGTTTGGCAACGTCTCACCTTCGTACAAAGATTAGAAGCTGGTAATTTATTTAGAGCTTAGGAGGCAATTCGTATGTGACCCTTTTAGCGACAGGTAAGAAACCCTTTTTCGGGAGGCATTTCGTATCCGGCCAAATTATCAGTCTGTAATTAATTTTTAGCCGAAATTCTAACGGTCAACACAACGTAAAAGGTTTCTCTTCGATTTCATCAAATGTTTCAATAAGACCAACTAATCACTTAATACCAGCGGATTCGTCCAACATCAAATGGAAATATTCTAAAATCAAGTAGAATCCCTGTAGATCAGGGCGAAAAGGGATGTAGACGTACAGAGCTTTGAGTGAAGGGCGCAAATTCATGTCCAGCTTTACGCGTGCCCACCCCTGACGTCTGTGCGTTGATTCCAAATGTCTGCTATATAAAAGAGGGTGAAAATCCAACATGATCTTGAAAAGCTAGTTGTGTATACTTATATGTATACACTAAAGTCGGATGGCATCTATTGGAGTAGAAAAAAACTGAATGTCAAAAATTTGGGAGCGGGTAAATGGAGTTAAAATAATGTTTGAAAAACAATTCAATGTATGTAATACGAATTCTATAAATGTGACAAATTTTGAAAATATGAATAAATGAGCACGAAAAGGATATTAAAGATAGGGAGTTCTTCAAGTCAGGTATTCGCAAACATGCTTGAGAAGAGGGGCATCACATTCAATGGAATTTTGCGCACATAGTATTGGAAGAGCCCAATAATTAAAGACGAAAAATTAAAGAAAGTGCTATAAAACAACTAAATGCGGATAAATGTATAGCTAGTATTTCAGCCGATAGTAGTCAAATTTGGTTACCGATGTTCGAAAGGGAAATTTCCAATAATATACTACTTGCGTTATCCTATCATAAGTTCTTCTTAAGTTTTTCTTATGATGTATCAATGGAATTGTTGTTAATTAATATACTTTTCAATACTCAAAACTGATTTGGACATATTTTGAAAACAAAATAATCGTATCACAAAAAAAGAAACACCAGACATTTCCGAAATACGCAAAAAGCGGTTTCCCAATAAAACCGTTTGTCAAGTTGTTTACTATTACCTCATCTATCAGCTCCCGATTTTTAAAATTAAGCTCCTAGAGGCCCTAATATTCTATAATTTTTCAATTCCTTTCAGTTGCATTGAATATTCTCCTTTTCTCACGGTTTTTTTATTACACTTATACCAGTATTGAATCTCGTAGAAAATAAGGGAAAAACGATGTTTCCTAAAATCCCATTACCCATATTGCCTCAATACTGTACAAAACACCCAATTTCCCCCTTACACAGTTGAATAGAAAGAATTATCTTTTATAGAATTAGAAGAATTTCACTTGACGGACTTAAAGGACCGGACTCGTTTATATTCTATAAACTGACGGAAGAAAGATGTTTGTTGAAATTTCAGGATCATAAAATCATCAATTTAGAATAATACTGCTTTCTGTGCTAGAGCTGAGGTTTAAGTAGGTTTAAGTTGACTTGATTTTATTTAAATACTAAGTAGAATCACTATCGGAGAATGTGTAGTCCTAACTTTTTCTTTTAATGCGACCTCTTCCCAATACTCAATAATTAGTTACCGTCTTTTTTTTATTAAAATATTTATTTTCAACAACCGTACCGTACACTAACTACCGACAAGCAAATTCACTTCGTCGATTTATGGGTTACCGAAAATTTCCATACTCTTCCTATCGTCTGGCGAGTTCTGGCTAGTTTAAATCGAGTATTGAATGTTGTTACACATGTGTAAGTCCCGTTTCAGATGGACGCGTATGGTACGCGCGCGTAGGTACCATACGCGTGAGGTCAGATATCATAAATTAAATGTAGGCTTTCAAATGGACACGTAGAGCGGATGTATGATATCTGAACTCACGCGTATGGTACGCGCGCGTACCATACGCGTCCATCTGAAACGGGACTAAGGCACCAGAGAAAAGATGTACCAAAATTTTCAAACGTTCCGACGCAAGTGAATTTACTAGTCGGTAGGTAGCAGCCAACGATTATACACCCTACAGGATTGCTTATTCGCTTGAATCTTTCGTCGGTGAGTGGGAACTCGCTTACGTCACCAGTGGACCTCGACCAATTTAAAATATATTGCAATCCCTCATATTTTTCACTTTTTCCTTGTGTATTTGCAAGAAATAATAATAAATTAATTATTTTTTGGTGATATGTTATTTTAAAAAGTTATATTTAGTAGTATAAGTAGTTATATAATATAAGTAGTTATAAAATATAAATTAGCGATTGAAACAATAACTTTGAATTGAAGAATCTTGCTTATCATTTATTTGGCACAGAAAGAGAAGCAAATCTACGAGCTGTGTTTATGGGTTAATTAATGGGTAAACTCAGCATTATATATTTTTTTCTTATGAGGAAAATAAAATAGACGCCTTATGCACTTATAAAGAGTTTATTAATAAACAATATTTTTCTTAAAACCTCTATCATCTCTTGTCGTACTCACACTTTTTCTCTTCAACCATGTTTTTTCTGGGATTGATAATTATTATAATTAATCCTAATAATTGTTCGAAGTTTACAGAGAAAGATTCACACTAGCAAAAATTAAAACTTAGATTACTTCTTTAAAACTAAAACTAGGAACATATAAAACCATGTAATGTAATGGTGTTGTTCATGCCAGAAACTGAGAAACTAAGGCATTCTCTTTAGTTTTAGCTTATATCTTAATTTCTTATTTTTTTGCATGATCATCTATATTACATTACATGGTTCTCTGTTCTAAGCTTTAGTTTTGAATTAATTTTTATTTTTGCTATCTTAAAATGAATACATTGAAACTCGAATCCAAAAATTTTGTATTTACACTGAAATAACGTGCTTCGCATTTATAGACTTTCTTGATTGATAATAATTATTAGAAGTTTACTTACCATCTTTAATAATAAACAACACCTTCAAAATTGAAAAAAAACGGATAAAATAACGTCAAAACACTCTTTGTAAACACGCAATTAACCATAAAATTAAAAAGGTTAGGTCCAGTGATGACGTATTCGTCCGACTTGAGCGAGGCGAACACAGAGTTAAATGGAAATAAGCAATCCTGTAGGGTGTATAATCGTTGGCTTTGGGTAGCAGCAACTTTAATATGCGCCCACAGAAAAGATCAATGTAGTCAAAAATAATAATTTCCAACCAACTTTGGTATTTCTTATTTTGTGTTCAATACCAATGCCTGCAAATATTTTATTGTGAAACGCCCAAATCAGGCCATTCAGTAACGGATGTTTTTTAAATAAAAAGCAACAAATTAATATTTTTTTTCTCTTATTCTTTTGGGAATCAAACCACAATAATGTTTTTTATTTTTTAATTCGACGTTTCGGTAGCGTTCCAGCTACCGTTGTCAAGATTAACTAGTAATGAAATTAATAAAATAATTTTTGGTTCCTATCTGACACAACGAAAAAATATGACAACTAGACCATGAATGTTTGTTAGCAACATCGAAGCATATACTAATTGTCCATCGAGTGGTTTAATTAATTTGGTTTTGTGAATCGATGCCCTTCAGTCCTCGTAAAACACCCTGAAAATTCAGGAAAATCCTCGTCTTGCATGCTATGTCTACAAAAACAAATTCTCTCAATTTAACCCGTATTTATTTCCGACTGAAGGGTCTAGTACTTTCGAAAGGGTCACGATGCCCAGTTTTCTCTCGTGTATTTCGACTTGTTAGGAAAAATCACGAAGGTGCATTGTAAGGGTAATTCTCTACAGTCCGGTGATTCCAATCTGAACAATTCAATTGCAGAAAAGGAACTTCGAGATACAAACTAGTTAGATTCACAAATAGCCACCGCTTTCAGATAATATAAAATGTCATTAAATGATTGGTACTAATGTAATATCCAAAAGAAACGGACTAAAAATGAAAAAAAAAGGTTTCCACCTTGGTAATTATGTTCAATTTTTATTTAATATTATCATTTTAGCTTAGAGCGAGAGAGATGAATATTATTAGATATCAATATGCTAAAAATTTGTTTTATTATAGGTAGGTACCCTTATTTACATATTTCCATTTTAAATGTTCCCTGATGGAAACATTTTTTAGAAATAGATCATATCTGTCAAACCCAACATACCCGAACAAATTAGCAAGTATGCTTGAAGTGAGAAACTGTTAGGTTCGAAGGGATGCGTTATAGTAGAGCTATTATATTGTTATTAATAGAATGGCCCTCGAAGGACCAACTCGTTACAGTAATGGCTTCCACATACAAAAAAATACTAAATTTATGTACCAAGTCTAAACCCCGACATTATACGCTCGCCTACCACATGAACTATGTGGCTATAGCTACACTGTTCACCATCCTAGTTTAACTGTCGACTTTCTCTCTCTTACAAGATATGTGTGAACCTGTTTTTGCATACGGTAGTAACTTCAGATCTACCAAAACACAGGAAAAAGTTCAATGCGATGCAGTAAATTTGTGCTGGATTTGCCATGCATCACAAAGGAATGTTTAAAACTGAATTATAATAGATTGGAAAGGAAAAGAATGGAAACTGTCAAGATAGAACCAACACTTTTTGAGATTCCCATTTAAAATAAAATATTGCCAGGGCAAGCTAATTTTATTCGTTACTGATGGCACTTACACGCACTAGGAAATGAATCGAAATAACTTACGAATAGGTAAAGGTGCATTTTCACGGTGACGCTCGACGTTGGGTTAGAGCATCAAATGAGGTCACGTGGTTTAATTTCGACCGGAGCGTCATCTTGAATTGATGCATCGTCAAATTGACATATTTGACAGTTAAAAGACAGAACTAAAAAGTATATCTCGATTACCTACCGAGATGAGGTTGAAGACTGAATTTATCCCGCACGCGACCACTTCCAACATGTGCACCGATATAAAAAGCTAAACAATGCTTAGCTTTCACGCTAAATTAATTTAAGATGGCGCTCCGGTCAAAATTGAACCACGTGCTGTCATTTGACGCTCTAAGCCAGACCATGAAAATGCACCTTAAGGAATTTCCATGCTTTTCAAATGATGAATTTTCATAGATTTCGAAGCATATTAGTGTAACAATTGTTGCTTTCGTTTATTTGGGCTTCAAGCACTTGTGCGTGACGCCTCAGTCGTCACGACTTTTGAGCAAATCGAACACGATTTTTTGGATCCTCAAAACCACCTGACATGTGTCAATGCCAATGAATTTCCTGTGTTGTTAGAAGAACAGTTTTCAATTATAATGTTTTTGATAATAAAATTTTGCATATTTAGATATTTTTAGTAAGGTTTAAATCGTATTAAATCGTAATCGGCACAATCTTAACCTTTAAATAAACGTCAAACCGGACAAACGTCAAATATTCAATGTCCGTGGCTTGAAGCTCATACTTTTCGGTATGTGCTTGAGGGGCAAGGGGAAGGTAAAACTAGTCGTCACGCCCGATAATAAACGAACGGAATTCAGTCACTACGAGCTGCTACTAGCAGCCAAAAGTAAATAATCGAAAAAGCTTAATTAGATAGTATTACGGTCAAAAACATTCGATACTGCCAATTATAACTATAGAAAAGCTGAAGCTCTGAGTATGTAGTAGTAATAATTTGAAAATAAACTGTAGCGCGTACCACGATCAATGTCAGTTGAGGAAGAACCATCGTAAAGCCCGCTGCTCTGTCACCACCTGAGCTGCTATTCTTGACATCGTTCGCAACGTCACGTATACGCAAGCCTGCGCAAACGACATTTTGTTAAAGTTTCGAATGTAAATAGACATGTAAATAAGCTATTCGATAGTGTTAAGTTTGTTCATTTATTCTATAAAAATGAGCTCTACAGTCAAAATTAATACCAAAATTAAGAGGTAAGCAAATGCTTCTATGGAACAAAAAAAAATTGTTTTTGGAATCCATGAAAGAAAATCCAAAACTAACATCAGGAAAATTTTACGATTTTACCCTGAAAGATGCCCAAAGATTGTGGGAATATATTACAAAAATATTGAACAGCTTAATATTACTTGTATTATAATAACTATATAAAAGGATAATAATAATTTTAATTCTAAATTTGACTTTGACATATAATATACCTACTTCACAAAAACAACTTATATGCATACAAAATTCAGGGACTTGACCTAATAAATATCTATTGAATCGCATACGCAAGTCGGTTGCGATCAACAAACACCACTCGTTGTAAAATACGCATAATCGCATAGTTACGGATGGTCAACAATACCAAAAGTCATTGTCATTCGCAGAATCATGAGATGCGCACGACCTTGAAAGATGCGAACGGTTAACATATTATGTTGCTTTCGTTTATTTCGGCTTCAAGCACTTGTGCGTGACGCCTCAGTCGTCACGACTTTTGAGCAAAACGGACACGATTTTTTAGGATCCTCAAAACCACTTGTCATGTGCCAATTCCAATGAATTTCCAGTGGTGTTAGAAGAACAGTTTTCAATTATAATGTTGTTGATAATATAATTTTGCATATTTAGATATTTTTAGTAAGGTTTAAATCGTAATCGGCACAATCTTAACCTTTATATAAACGTCAAACCAGACAAACGTTAAAGGTTTAATGTCCGTGGCTTGTAGCTCATACTTTTCGGTATGTGCTTGAGGGGCAAGGAGAAGGTAAGACTAGGCGTCACGCCCGGTAATAAACGAACGGAATTCAGTCACTACGAGCTACTACTAGCAGCCAAAAGTGAATAATCGAAAGCACCTATAGACGTCCGTAGTTTCAGGTCACCATGCGTTTCAAGTAACATGGATTTGTTTATGTTTTGTTGATTGATTGAAATATTTATAGTCATTTTATTTTATTGTTTTATCTGCATTGAGCTTATCACTTATTTCTTTTTATATCAGTACCTATTAGCTTTATACTGGATTACTGTGTATCTTGTATCTCGATGTTCCCAGTTTATTGTTCTTTGTTTGTTTGATTTTAGTTGAACTAACTAATTTTATCGGTGTAGCGCTTCCAGAATTCTTCCTCTTTAAAAGATATTTATTGACTCAATTGTCACAACTAAGCTACAGTTGGAAATTAGAACGAATACAGTAACATAATTTGTAATTAAATAAACTTCTGTTAAACAATTTTAGCTCTTATAAACTTGCGCACTTTATTTGCTGCTCTTATAATTTAATTTACAAACTTGACAAAACTATTCAAGTCACATAATCTAAATTCGGTCTGAAGGCAAGAAAGGCAATCCACGTCTCTTAGAAAACTAACTGTCGTCTTGTCTCTTTTTCCAACCAAAGGTCACGTTTCATCAATATAACTAAGTAAACAATGGTAATTAGATAACTGCAGAATGTAATCAAACTTATCGAGCTGCTTTGGACAGAGTCGTACTCTGTTTTTATTTTCATAAATCTTGACAACGGTAGCTGGAACGCTACCGAAACGTTGGAATAAAGAATTTAAAAATATTGTGGTTTAATTTCCCAAGAAATTAAAAAAAGAATGAATAATATACCACAAGGAACATACAGAAGATATTCATAAATCTCATTTAAAGATTCTAATTCCATATTGAGTGAGATTAGGGATGGTGTCGCAATTTTTTTTTAATTAAATTTTAGTATTCTTGTTAATATTATAGTATGTATCTTTGCTAGAACCAAAAGTGTAATTACTATTTTCCTACCTGGTCCGAACGTTGCTCAATCCCGTATAATTTAACATCGGCGTTTCTTTTTTTTCCAATAACAACCATTAAAATAACTGAAGAAATTAGTACCATGTTAATTTAACGTATTTAGTCGCAACAAATCCTGAGTTTTATCACAATTGAAGAAAAACTCATTCCAAATTGGTTTTTTGCTCTTCCCACCAATCTAACTTACCTCTGTGCAGTAAATGCACGTTGTATTCCACTTTTTGGAGTTCCAGGCATGGTGTTTCCTGCTCTATCTCAGCACGTGAAGTGTTTTCATCACAGAGATACTACAAATAGAGGCAACAAGCCAGCTTTTAATGCGTCAGCATATACGAGAGAGATAGAAAGTAGGAGGTTTATGCTGTGTCTTTCTCTAATAGCGTGTATGCTATATATACACAAATTAAGACAGAAAAACCCTTGATCGTCTATCTCTTTCTCTCTTACTGGAGTTCAGACGGACATTCTTACTTACAGAGCGCCCTATGGCTTGTTGCCTCTATTGTAGTATCTCTATGGTTTTCATTCATGAATATACGACAGACAACCAACTTGTAGATACTAGTACTAGCAATTGTTTTTATTTCTAATTTATATGACATCATAAAGCGAAAACTTCAAAATAAATAAATCTAAACTGACAGTAAATAAACTTATGTTTCCAGAGGCAGCTTTGGTTCTCGTTAAAATTAAAGCCAATGAATTTTGTGCCAAAACTTTTAGGGAATGAGTTAAATGCTCTCTTTATATCCATTTTTCCGAATCTAATGAGCTATCATATTTTTAGGAGTAATGTTTCTATTTTTCACTATTTACAACCTGTTGATTAGACTACTAGCTTTTTTTAATATTTATGTTATGTTGAAAACAATTTGTAGTTGGCATCATCATTTTTGTTGCTACCTCTGGAAACATTATTTACAAAGTGGTTCATCTTGAATGTATTTTCGAATAGAACAGAATAATGTTTCTCCACGACTAAATAATAACGCACAAATTATTTTTACATATTTAGCTGCATAATGATATAAATTCTTCACACCAGTGAGTAATAAAAAGAATTCACTCTTGTTAACCAATCACATTCTATTCTTATCAGAATTCACGCTAAAATGAATTAAAATGAATAAATCAAATCGTCTCTTTAAAACGTCAAATACCTATGAACGCAAATCGCTTCTGACAGCGCGACTTTTGAAACGTCAAAATAATTATAAAATCATAATTTTACGTATTATAAGAAAAAAATGGACAACAGTAGCGATAGTGAATATGTACGCCTCCCGGAATTAATTTCATTTATAAATGTAAGGGTTCCGATTAAAAATATGAGTTACCTACGTATATATATTTACTCTTTACATTTTTATAAATTTGCTCTTCAGCCTAGTGGTGGTTGACTATGGCGCGGACGATCGAGGTTCGATCCTCACTGGAAGTTTTTTTCTTTTTAGTCGTGGAGAAAGTTTAGTCTTTTACTTGTGTAGAATGGCTATTATTCACTTGGATGATTCCTTGCTTCATCCGCGTGAATAATAGTCATCATTCTGCACTCATTGAAGAATATACTATTATCGGATCTCTAATACAAATTAAATGTATAATGCAAGAAGTACAATTTTTAATAATGTTAACTAGGAAGTATAAACCTGAGCTCAGTGCTTCAATAGCTGCTTGACTTTCCGACATTATGATAATCCTTTGCCTTCTGTATCACTTATTGATATTAAACTGGGCGCACGTTCTTATGGCGTCATTTTCCGCTTGAAATATACTTGGGGTTTTTCCTAATCTTCCAGATTGTTTGGTTCCTGGCCCGAACACTCTTATCCCTGTTCCTTTTATTGCTTGTGTCTGTGTTCTATTGAATGGAATTCTTTCCAAGTCTGGTATTTGGATCTCATTACTTCTCATTGCTTGACTCTGTAATGAATTTCTTTCAAAAGCTATACTTTTTCATTATACCGTCTTGTGGCATGTCCCAGGTTGTCTGATTTCTGAGAAGTAAGGAGGTAGATTTGTTTAATAAGCTTGAATATAGCTTCTAATTATCCGTGTCATATGAACTGTTCATTGTCGGTACCCATTATCCACACCTATTATTCACTGATGAATAATATACGTCTAACACTTGAAGAAGTACACGTAAAATGTAAACATTATCAAATAGTTAAAAAAATTGTTCAAATAATGGCATTGTTTAAAAGTTTCGGACTTTCTTATCGCTTTTTAGTCAACTCACTACTGAAGGCTCTTAGTTACTTGTTTAAATTTTGATCTCATTTGATTGAATAGAAACCACTTTCTCCTTCTCATTCTAATGTATCCCTTACCTCACAGCAATCTCCTAGTGAACCTTTTGCTTCGTCCTTTTACTTTTAAAGGAAAAACCCAAAAGACCCCATTTAATTTCCTGTTGATAATTAACTAGATAATAAATACATAGATCGTAAATTTTTTCAGAATTAAATTCCACAGACCTAACAATAATGGTATATTTTAATGGAAAAAAGAAACAACCCTCGTCAAGGACGGATGTTTATCAACATTTTGAAAGGAAATAAAAACATTCGCAGATGCTACGAAAATGCTTAACAGACTGTTAAGTCAATGTTTCTAAAAACATGTACACTGACTGATGGAGTTTATTAGGTGGACCGTTAAGGTTTCATAAAAGTGAAATGATATATTAATTGGAGGCTAAAATGTTCATACCACTAAATACATTTAATTTTATAAATGAAATATCGTATGGAAAGCACCACATACAGTGTGTCGAATTTAAGATGAAGACACCCCCACAGTTTTGAATTTTTGCAGTTTTACGGGGCCACATCTTTTTACCTAACCTAATCTTTTAAGATAATCAACTTAAATCTGAATCTGCCTATGAAAAAAATACCAAGATACACTGGAGTTAAGGTAGTTTAAGTTTCTATGTATTTAATAAAACTTTCTAGTTAAAAAAATACATAATGAAAAAAGAGTTGAAATTTACTAGTAAGTGAATGATTGGTGAAGAAAAGAATACATTATACTATATATTACATATTGGGCCTGTTGAATAAAAAATAGTATTGGCTTCTACTTCCTCTTATTTAAGTATTTTCTTAGTATAAATTGAATAAAAGGTCAGTGACTACTTCATGTAAAAGGGATTACTTATGGCCATTAGCAAACTCTTCTGGTTTGAAGTAGTTACTTAAAATATAAGGATTTTTCCAGTACTGGCTTATTTTTATTTGAATAAAAATAAGATCTGTCTTAAATTGGTAAGTTATAACTTGATGATTTTTAAGGTACCTATAAAGCATCCTTTTTTCCTACGGTAGTTGCTAGTTTATTGTTAAACATGGTGGACTTCATAAATGTTCGTAACAGGAAGAACTATAGGAAGAGAAGAAGCATCAGCCCAAGCAAATCTAAGCTCTTGTTGCGTTTTGAAAGTGAAAGTGTAAACTATATTTCGCATTATTTTTTACCAGAGAAAGATGAATCCAGAGGAGGTGCACTTGCATCTCGGCAAAAGATGGAGATATTCCTACGATATGTTAATAATACCGGATTTCAAACAGGTACTGGTGAAGATTTTGGCGTTCATCATACTACAGTATGCACCATTGGATAAAATTTCCATCTAATCTAGATGCCATGGAAGAAGCAAGAATTAAATGGTCGAATCGATTCCAAATTCCTACAGTCATTGGTGCTGTAGATTGCACTCATGTTCAAATTAAAAAACCACCAGAATTTGGCGATGATTTTATTAACAGAAAAGGATATGCTAGCATAAATGTGCAAGTAACTTGTGATGTTGATGAATTGATTACAAGTGTAGACGCTCAATGGCCTCCATGGCCAATGTTTACCCAACGAAAAATATAAGTAAATATAAGTAAGTACTCAAAATTCAAAAGATTTTTCCAGTATTTACTTTCGACAGAGTTCTAGTTTTTATTCATATAAAAATAAGTATTAGCTTCTACTTAGAAGTTTTAGCTTTTTCTCATAAGTTATGACTTGCAAGATAATACTTTTTTTTATTCAATAAACTCATGAATATATTTCTAAAACTTGCTTTGTTGGTACCATGATCAGCATGTATATTGCTATCAATAATTAAGCTTATTTTCAACGATCTATGTAATTCTGGCATCAGCACCGATTTAAACAAATCTTAAAATGCCAAACTGAAAGCAAAGATCACAAAATAATTGAAATCTGTGCTGAAGGTAACAAACAGACAGTTAACTAGGGGTGCAGATGGAGGAAATCATTTATCATCTGCATCCGCGTTTAATAAAAGTGCAAACTCAATAATCCGAGCTCATTACTATTAGTAGCGGCATCAATCATAAATGAGCTTCATTAATATTCTATTATTGTCTGTTTTGAATTGATGCCAACTGTTGCGCGTACAGCACCAATTTTTCAGCTCGCAATGAGTTGTTTCTTTCCCGTAAATTATTTCTTTCTGTTTTATCTTTGATTGTACTACTTAGTTTACTTTTAGCGTTTTCTGTTGGTAGTGATTTTATTTAATGTAAGATAGCGTTTAATGTCAACACATGATTACTTAGATTGGTAAATTCATTTAGTTCGTTTCGATATGTTTCATATTATCGAACCAATGGGAATAAACACGTCCTGCTGCATTTAATATTTCTTTTCTACACATTTTTCTTGTTGTTCCAGTTGCATGTCCACCCCAATTTAATTTCTATTACGTCTCGTGAGAAACTATCTGTTTTTGATGAGAGAATTTGAATCTCGTGCCAAAACGTTAGAATAATAATGGCGTTGATCTATGACATCACTCTTTTGTAAACACTTGACTGGCTTCAAGCCAATTACAGAATGAAATTAAACAATTTAATTCGTTTGAATATTTTATATTTTTATAAATTGAGTTAATATACGCTATGAGTTATGAAAATTATGGAAAAGAAAGTTATGAAAAAATTATGAAATATATTTGGTGTAATAAGAATCTGTATGACAACCTTCATGAAGTGCAGAGGTGAGCCTAACAAATACATTCTCTTTGAACCCAACCTATTACAAATTAACATTCAAAGATGCTCTACTGTATTTTATTGAACATTATCACTCTTTAATAGTTAAATTTATTGCAGTAATTAATATCCTACAGCTTTAATTCATATTTTATAGTCGACCGATATATTTCAAACGGTCAATTATTCATCTCCCATTATCTCTTTCTATTAACGTCTACGCGTTCAGAGAGAAATCACCCAATAAATACCTACCGAAAACATAAAATATTTCCTTATTTTGATCTATAACTCCTTAATCATCACCCTTCACCGAAAAACCCATCAATTATTTTGACAAAATGTTGACAAAATCGCCCTATATTTTCCCTTTACTCTACAAGCCCTTATTCTTGTTCCGTGTCCGGTATCGGTTACACGAAATAAAACCTTTGTTTACATGGAACATGAAATTATATTCAAATGAGATCCTAATGAAATGCCCAACATGAAAACCTGAAGGTTGATGGACATAGAAAAAGAGGCCAGCATATATTTTTAACCAATTTAAGTAGACGCTTAATAATCAGAGGACATGTAGTTTAAAAAAATTCCAACGAATCAATACTTTTATCACAATTAAAATTCCTAACGATGTTTATTTGAAATCATTAAAAAGCTGATTTCAAATTTAAAGCCGTTATATTCTCATCGGTTATCTTTGTATTGTCAACCTAGCGAATTTTTGTGTAGTAAATATTTTGCCAGCATTCCTTTGGGTTCACGAATGCGTTAAATTTGCAATTTCCATTGTAAATAATAAAAAATAGCTACACAAATCACACATCAATAAATATGAAGCCATACAAGTTTCATTTCGAATAGGATGGTTTTTTTTGTTCGAAACCAACAACTGTAATTGGAAAATATGTTTCAGATTCCAGAAATTACATAAATATCCTCATACATATCACATCGGTATCACCAATTCATAATAGGATGGGGAAATTTATTTTTGGATTTAAAAAAAAGTGCAGCCTTAGTTTTTTTTCGTTAATTTTAGTATTTTAATAAAATATATTAGTACCTACTTCTTTGCAGAAATTTATTTATAAGTTTTTTAAACCGTTTATTTGAGGAGAAAACTGGAAATTAGGAATTCCTAAATGTTTTTTTACCAATAGCCAAATTTTTAACAGATGCTGTGTAGGCCTCAGAAGACACAATTTGAGGCAGAACACACTAGATGTTCTGAATCGCACCAGCCATATCATCTATATTTAAGTTCCTGAAGGAAACCAACTAATTTACGCGATTGTGGTTGAAAACTCCATTGAAACTTCTCTGGATGAAACTAATAGTTTTTCTAGCTGGTCCGCGTTATAAATATTTAAAATATCAGTTATTCAATTGAATACTTTGACCTGCATCAATTACCAATCGGGGAAGTCATTGAGCGCCGCAGGATTGCATTTTAACCGTAAATATTTTAGTTGTTGTGTGGGTATAATAAATTAAGGTTCTTCCCCCTGTACATTCGCATGTCGATATTATTAGGGAGGTTAGAGAAAGGCACTGCTACGGTAGACAATGCAGTTAGGGACGAAAAATGGGTTTAATTTAAGTTAATGGGAGTGTCTAGCCAGACAGATACAGAATATTTTAAAAGTTTTGCAGAAAAACACCAAGTTTAATTTGGAATGAAAAGTTAATAGAACGCATAGGCTGATATTAGTGCTACCAAAATACTTGAGGTTGAATACACAATTATCGGCCGTATTAAAAAACTTTTATTTGATGGGAAAATAAATTAATCAATTTCCATTGAGCAAAAAGGCAATGGACAAAGGGATGCCGTCGAATGTAAATTTGTTACCATTGATAAAAAATTTTTGTTCGTTGCTTTGTTCAAAAATACAATCATTTTAAATCTCATTTTGTAAAACCAACGTTTTGAAAAGAGGAATTTTTTATTGAGCTTCCAATATTAACTGGAAAACAAGAGGATAAAAATTTGTGGACAACCAGCTATTATGTCGAATTGGGTATATATGCACATAAGACAGTCAGAACATTTTCGTCCAGTGGCGCCAAGTCAACGTTGCATAATCATAAAACGTTTATATAAATATTAAAGTTTATACAGGACTGCACTAGACGCCAACTGCAATCTGACTAGTGATGAGTAAAGCAAGACCAAGTCTCTTGATAGATGGGAATCTGACCTGTGGCGCTTCATATGACGAATTAATTTTACTAGTGGCACCACCTTGAGAGTCGAAAAATGAAACTCTAACACATTTGACATGGTTATGATCTCCGCTAACAGTGGAAAAAGAAGATTCCTGTAAATTTACAGTTTTTCGCGACTGGCGAAATATTCAAAATTACTGTGATTTCATTTTTATTGCAATATGGCATTTATGGTCCATTATTTGATATTTTATTCAAAGTAACTCAACATTTTGATTGATATCACAATAATAACAATCAAATAGTCAAGTTAAATTAAATGAAATGTCAAAAATGGACCATATAATGCCTGGATTGGGAGAAATAAAGCAATAATCATCAATGGTCTCTTACGGCGTTTAAGATAATATTTATTATGGGCTATTTGAAATAGAGCATCTCTGTTGATCACTCTCATGTCAATACCTTTCAAAACACGGTTCACTTCCTTAATATAATTAAAAAAGATGTTTATAATTATATCAAGTAAGTGATCCTGTCTGTCTCCCTTCTGTTTTGTGTGCTTTAAATCTTTTCATGAGGGTCACTGTGCTGTGGAAATTTTTCTTCGTTGCTGCTTCAGCTGCTGCAAATAAAGGAAGTAATATGAGTAAATTGTCAAATGTACCTATTCCAAATATATTTATAAAGTATAACAATTTTTCATACAAATCAAAAAATAGTTTTTTCTATCAGCAACATTAAACAAATCCATCTACAGTTTGCTAATAACACAGCTAAGTAACTGGAATGTGCACACTATTTAAAAAACAATTTACAAGATTATGACTATCATTACTAATATATTATATTATGTAGTTACATTTGGATATTTTTAATCGGATAGCTCAAACACAAATATTGTGATTGTGAACAATTACATATTTGCTTCTCGAAACTACTTACCTTTGAAAAATGTTTGTACATATCTTCGAGAAATGATGGTTTTATCTCTTCTGTGAGGTAGAGCAGTATCTGTAGACAATTCATTTATTTACTAATATAATACTTTAAAATATGTTATTCAGTTGGTTTTTGATGGGAATTAAACAAACCAAATAATACAACAAAAGGAACAGACAGAAGAAATTTTATTATATACATACCATTGTATAAGTGCTTGATGCCCTGCAAACCTTCCTCCTCAAACATCTGATTAGTGGATGTAATATCTATAACATAAAAATTATGTGTTCATTTTTTCTTATGTACATTGTACGACTGCAAAAATTATAGCATAACAAGTTACATAAAACTCAACAGTTAAATTCCTCTCATAGGTTTTCCTTGGAGTCTCAACTTTCGCAAATGGGGAATAATCAATTGATGTTTGCATCATATCTACAGAATGTTTAAATGAGTAAAATTATTTCAAACTTATGACAATAAATACCTTTATTTTGCTCAGGAGTTGTTCCCTGTGAGGCACTATAGTGGGGAACAAAAAATGAGATCCCTCCTTTGGATTTTAATCTAAGAAACAAACTCCCATATGTATAAAAAGATTTACTTACCAGGTAAAAACAGGGATAGCAAAGAAAACCTTTTCAATACCATGCCTCGCCTTCTACTTTTTTTTAGTAAGCAGTCCAGGCCAAAGTGACGAGGCATATTCTTACTAAATCCAAAAAAGATGGTTTCCACTTCTTTCCAGCCAAACCGAATGTTGTTCTTCATGACTGGGAAGTTTAAAGCTGTATAAAAGAGTAACTACTTTAATATTTTGTCACTTTTTAGTTAATTAAACATGTTTTATGGAGGCCGATCCTGGCAACGTTTTCGACAACTTGTACGAAATTTTGCTCCCTAATAAATAGTGATTCTCAGTGTTCTAGCTACATTACTAAATTTTGGTGATAACCAGAAAGTGCAGTAACCATCACTGCAACAGTATTTTGAAAATCAGTGCTTTTCAAGAACATTTTTAAGGTAAAACAAACCTTTTTGTATCGATACATAGTTAAAAATAAACATATATACTTTATTACTACGGCAAATCTGGTTCTGTTATCTGTGAATTTCAAAGGAAGACAGGGCCGCACTTAGCAGACAGGTCCCATGAATTTAATCAAAAATGGATGAATTTCCGCCTTTAGGAACTCCAAATAGCGGAGTTCAGAACACAGCAAGTACCTCATCACAGTCTTATTCACACATTGCAAGCCAAAGCAATCCAACCTTTCCTAAAAAAAAGCAAGCAATTGTCCTTAATGCACTGGACAATACCAAACTAGAAGAATATATATATGCAGTGGGAGATATAATCACTCCAAAGAATATTTTATTCGCTTCTCGGATTTCTAACAATAGAATATGTATTTACCTAACCAGTGAAAAAATTGTTAACGACTTTATATCTACTAACAATGGAATTATCACAGTTAACCATCAACGTATTCAAGCACGAAAATTGTTAAACCCAAACATACGATTGATTATATCTAATGTGTGTCCCTCCATACCACATAACATCATCGAAGCTGAGCTTGAGAACATTGGACTGAACTTGGAAACTCGGTTGAACTTCCTGAAGATTGGCACACCAAATCCAGAATATAAGCACATTTATAGTTTTCGTAGACACACATACATCTCTCCCCCCAGTCAAACTGTAATACCTGAATTTTTGGACATCAATTATGATAGCACATCTTACCGAATATTTCTCTCTTTAGATAACATCTGCTTTACTTGTAAACAACCTGGTCATACAGCGAATAATTGTTCTCACTCTAAAATACTTCCAAATATGGTATTGATCGACCCAACATCCCAATCTCTGGCATCTACAAATAATGTCAAACCTACAAATATCCCTACTCTTGCACATTCTCCATCAAGCTGTATTTCTAGTCAAGAAAACCTGATGGATGCTGATGTAACAGAATTCTCTACCAACCGTATAGATATACCAAATTCAGATAAGGAGCCAGTTGATAAACCATCAAACACATCACCTGAAATTTCAACAGCACCAGAACAATCGCAAAGACAATCAAATTTATCACTTGACCTTCCGGATCAATCAGAACAAACTAAGACGCTTTCTGCGGCCTGTAAACGTCAAATTTCTACCTCACCTGATTTAGACAACCAAAAATCTAATGAAGAAATGTTCAGGCGACCAAAACCTTCAAAAAAATCTAAAACAAAGAAAAATGCTGAAGAAATAACTCACATTCTAGAACCTATAAGAGATCTCCTGATAACTTTCAAACCACCCAATTTTATGAACTACACTGAATTATGTGATTTTATAATTAACGCATCTGGGTCTAAGCATGCCGCAAGCATAGCAAAAAATTACACCACCGACCTATCCAATCTGAAAAATCTACTAACATTTGTTCATAAAAACATCGAAAATACATCTTTGAAAAATAATATAACACGAATAAAGAAAAAATTGACAGAAGATGCTGATCTAACATCAACAGACGAAGAAAGCGATATATCTTCACAATCTGCACATTCTGGTTTCACAAGATAGAAAAATGGCTAACTCAAATTTCATTCTCCAGTGGAACCTGAACGGTTTCTACACCCACCTACCTAACATACAACTTTTAATCAATGAATTGTCACCCCTAATTCTAAGCCTTCAAGAAACTCACCTCAAAGAAAATAAACTACCCAAACTTAAAAACTACTCAACTTTTTCTAAAAATAGACAAGATCAAACTATTGCTAGTGGAGGAGTTGCCATGCTAATCAAAAATTCTATGGAAGCCGCATACATTCCTCTAAACACCAATTTGGAGGTAATCGCTGTATCAGTAATTCATCATGTTAAGTTAAACATTTGTAATTTTTATCTGCCTCATCCAGATGAACAGTCACTTAATGAACTTCAGAACATAATTGAATCAATTCCCGCTCCGAAAATTATACTCGGGGATTTCAATTGTCACAATGTTGCCTGGGGTTCGCAATCGACCAACAGCAATGGTAACTTCCTATTAAATATAATTAATAACAACAACTTAATCCTTTTAAACTCCGGCAAACCTACGAGGTTTAATGCCTTTAATGGTACCATGTCAGCCTTAGATTTATCTTTCTGCAGTCCAACAATATCGTCTTCTCTAACATGGGATACTCTAGATGATCTGCATGACAGTGATCACTTTCCTATAATTATAAACCATACTTCAGATATAATCCGTGATGCAATACCTCCACAAATATGGAAAATAAAATCAGCTGACTGGAATAAATATGCAGATTTGATAGACCTTTTCACATCAAGCTACACAGTAACATCAAACGTAACTAGTAGCATCACTTCATTCAATGAAATTATTACAAAAGCGGCTATTGAAGCGATAGGTAAAACAAAGATTATCAAAAAGCGTCCTGTTCCATGGTGGAACCCGGAAGTAGCAGAATCAATAAAAGTCACCAAATATGCGTTTAACCAATATAAAAGGCTTAAATCAGCTGAGAAACTCAATGACTTCAAAAGATGTAGAGCAAAATCCAGATACTTGATTAAGAAATACAAGAAAGAAAGTTGGATTTCGTACGTATCTACAATAAACTCATCTACACCACTGAATATGGTCTGGGATAAAATTAGAAAAATAAAGGGATCAAATTCAATCAAACACATAAATAACCTTAATTACAACAACAAAATAATATCTGACAATCAAGAAATAACAGAAGTTTTAGCTGAAACCTACGAACAAAATAGCAGTGATGCTAATTACACAGAAGCCTTTAAAGAGCATAAAATGAAAACTGAGCTGGTAGACGTATTAATACGCGACGATGATAGCTATCTAAATGTACCCATATCATTTCAAGAAGTTGAGGAAAGCCTCAACACTACAAAAAATACTGCAGCGGGACCAGACGAAATACCTCCAATATTTCTGCAGAAACTGCCTTTTCGAGCCAAACTAATTTTAACCGATCTTTTTAATCTGATATTTTCCTCCAAAAACTTTCCTCATTTATGGAGAGAAGCCATAATCATACCAATTTTAAAAGAAAACAAACCAAAAACTCTTCCTACCTCGTATCGTCCTATCTCATTGACATGTAGTATGTGTAAGATACTTGAAAAAATTTTAACTAACCGACTCAAATGGCACTTGGAGAAACTAAATTATATAAGCTCAATACAAAGTGGTTACAGAAAAGGTAGATCAACAACAGATAACATCGTTCTCTTAGAAACGGAAATCCAAGAGGCTTTTATGTATAACCAATACCTCGTTGCAATTTTTTTTTGACATTAACAAAGCCTTTGACACAACTTGGAGATACCATATAATAAAAACTTTAGAGGATTTAAGTATACAAGGCAAAATGTTGGCATTTATAAAAAATTTTCTTAGTAACAGAACTATCCAGGTCAGAACAAATGGCAAACTATCAAGTAAAAAGATAATACAAAACGGAATTCCGCAAGGCGCAATATTAAGTCCTATCCTATTTTTAATTGCGATAAACAGTTTAGCAAATCAATTTAATTTACCAGTAAAAGCGAGTCTTTACGCAGATGATCTCTTAATTTACACAAAAAGTAAAGACTTAGATTTATCCCAAGATATTTTACAAAATTACCTCAACAAATTAGAAAACTGGTCCAGTACAACTGGTTTAACCTTCTCCTCAACAAAAACCCACTTTATAGTTTTTAGGAAAAAAGGCCAAGCCAACATTAGTCTACATCTGAATGGGAAACAATTAGAACAGAAGGAAAGCGTGAGATTCTTAGGAGTTACATTTGACTATCAGCTGAAATGGACAATGCACATCAATAATCTCCTTAAAATTTGTCAGACGAGAATAAACTTACTTAGAGTCCTATCAAATCATTCCTGGGGAGCCGACACCAAAATACTGATTAACCTGTATCAGTCAATTATTAGAAGTAAACTTGACTATGGCAGCATTTGCTACAGCTCAGCCAGCAGCACTCTTCTACACAAATTAGATGTTATACAGACCAGTTCTCTAAGAATAGTTTCAGGAGCTTTCAGAACAAGTCCTGTTAGTAGCCTCCAAGTTATCACATCACAACCCCCTTTATATCTAAGACGTCTATATCTATCTTTATGCTATGCATCTAGAGTGTCGGTTCTAAAAAACAACAATCCTTCCTTTTTAACAATATTTCATGGTACAAATACTATCCCAGACACCCAGAAAAAATACTTACCATTTTATGAAAGGTTAAAAAGATCAGATTTCAATATTGATCAATTTCAACTGTCTTTACCATTATGTCATGAAACTCCTCCTTGGATAATTCAAATACCAGCAGTCAACTTCTCATTAGCAAATCAGCCCAAACACTCTACCAGCGACCACATATACAAATTAAAATACTATGATCTCATTTCTAAATACACTACACATGATCATATTTTCACGGATGCATCTAAATCAGAAAACGGAATTGCATCAGCATTCTTACAAGATACCAACAGTTACGCAATCAGGCTAAATCCTCACTGTTCAGTATATACAGGAGAGTTACTCGCTATACTTGAGGCATTGAGAAGCTACAAACAGCCAAACAAAAACCTATTATTAATATCGGACTCCTACAGTGCTCTCTTAGGAATGAAACAATTATTTCCCACTCACCAAATACTCGTAAATATTAAAGAAGAACTTTACAGACTCCAGAAAATACACGTTAAAGTAGAGTTCCTGTGGGTTCCTTCTCATGTAGGCATACCGTCGAATGAAAAAGTCGATGAAATTGCACGACATTCTGTAAGCAGCGAAAATCTAACATTTTTTGAAAAAATTCCAGTTTCCGATTTCAAACCAGTTATAAAGGATTTTGTATGGAATATCTGGCAAAAAAATGGGAAGAAACCAATTCACTACTTAGAGAAATCATGCCATCGGTAAAATCCAGATTGACACTTCCACAGAACAGAAAAGACCAGGTTGTTTTAAACAGGTTAAGAATAGGACATTCAGCCATCACACACCAGCATTTATTCAATAAAGAACCACCAAAGCAGTGTTTAATATGTGATGTGCCTTTAACCATAAAACATATACTGTTGGATTGTGCAAGTTTTAGTGTTAGAAGAACAGATAACAACATCCCACCTAATATGAAACGCGCGTTAAGTGAAAACTGTGAAAAAGTACTCAAATTTCTGAAAGACTCCAATCTTTATTTTAAAATATAAGAACTATTGTATGTTTTTTTTTTTCATGTAGTCACACTTTGTCCCCGCTCATAACCCTAGAGGTTGATGCGGTAAAATAAAAAAAAAAAAAAAAAAAAAAAACATGTTTTATATTATAAAAATAAAACTTACCTTGTGCACCTCGCACTACAGTCCTTATATAACTATGAATTTTGTTGCCATTGTCTATTGATATAAAAAAGTCCACACTAAACTAAACTAACCTAACACACCCTGTCGACCTTAACAAAATATAATATACTTATATACGAGTACAATAACGAAGTAACTACTAGTAACTGACAAAATCGTTTTTAAACATTTGTTCTTAGGTTAGGTTAAACAGTGGATTGTGGGTGGAAGTCTGTGGAAGTATCTTCTAACGGCGTTACAGTTCTCTTCATGTTCTCATTAAATTTTCACAAAATCAAAAACATCACAGAACTACAGAACACTCATAAATGCGCAAACGCAAGTCTTTGGACAAAACTATACTTAAAATTTCGTGTCTCTAGAGAGTTTCCTCAGGAGCTAAGTAGAAGTAAGTGGGCATAATATATCTTAAAGAATGTCACCCCAATATTTATACATACATATATGGATGATAGTGCAGTGAAAATTTTTGTTAAATATGTCTCCATCTTAAACTCTTGCGTTTTTATTGCTTTCTAGAAAGGACGCAAAAAATATAAATAGGCACCTCAAAATGTTAAGATATGCATATTGAAGGAATACCACCACAAAATCAATGATTGTACACAAATTTGAAATAAGAAACACGAAATTAGTAATATTGAATTTTGTGCCGGAAAAAACTGATATCGAAAATATTTGTAAAAAAGTGCAAATTTTAAATGCTCTTAAATAGAATTTCTTCTCATCCAAACACATTCATATAAATGACAGAAATTAAAACATCTTATACAGGTAAACTGTTTTCTATTTTCAGTTTTCCGTATTTTAGGGTGACATTTGATCTTCACGTATCTGGTAACTAAATTGATTCCAATTAAATAGCCCAGACACCTTTAGGTGGCTTCTATATTGTTTATCTTTTCACGGTACGACAAACCGGAAACACTTAGAACCCACTGGTATACTTCAATATTAAGACCTGAGGAAGAACTCGAATATCTGAAAATCTGGATTAATAGATAACGGAATATGGAAACTGAAATAAAAAAAAGACTAGCATATACAACGGAAGTATACTTCAGGACGTCTATTCTTGAACAATGAGTGGCATAGATTTATGCCGCTCATAATGATCACATGAGGCGATCGTCGTTATATTCTTGGTTCGTGATCCGATATAATTGATCTAATGAAAATCATACGCTCCGGATCGCATGGTCCGAAATAGAGGAGCAGAGTCGAATGAATTGGCGCTTGCCTAGTAAAAAGGTTTTTTAATGGAAATTTGTATACAATAAGTATATAATTACTATTTCTTTATGCATTCCGTAATAATTATTCTGTTTCTTTGAATCTTAAATTCATGTGCATAAAGTTGAAAAAAATACTTTGTCGTGACTTTTAGTGGTTTTTTATATGACCATCGCTTGGAAGTATGCCGTTTGCTTGTGGGGGCACTTTTTATTAATTTTTATTCAATTTTAATACTAATTGATTTACTAAACAGACTCTCCTTTTTATTATTGGTAATATAACATAACATAACAAAAATAAAAAGTAATTAATGACAGAAAATTATGAAAACCGTACAAAAAAAGAGGCTAAAAATAACTAAAAAGTAGATCTTTTGTATCAAATAATGCTGGCAACAACGCAATAATTTTGAGCGTTCACATATTATAGGTTCAAGAATTAGTCGATTTCGACCGTGGGAGTCAACAGATCGCACGGGATAGATCCCATCTTACGAGAGAAGCTCCGGATCGTATGATTTTCAAGAATAGCTACCCAGTCAGAGAAGTTGTGAGGAAATGTTTAGAACAAAATTTACGATATTCAAAACAATGTTCATACCAACACATAATATGGAAATGGAGTTTGGGTACTGAATAAATTAAAAAAAAAAACAGAATGAACGTATCTAGATATGAAGAGCTGTCAAAGAAGGTACTCGTGTGGACAGTATAATAAATTACCAAGGGAAGAAACGGAATAACATTTTATATGACAATGCTATAGCCTGGAAGACGTGGACGTTCCTTGTACTAGGCGACGAAAATAGTATAATATACACCAAGGTGGTGGAGACTGTTATTATTGACCGAGTACCAAGATTATTTTGCGAGGGGCTTAATTCATATACACACTACTTAATGTCTACTAATTTATTTACACTCAGTATAATAATTGTCCTAATTTATCTTCAACACTATCTGTTAACTCACTGTATACTGAAACTGTTCACCGGTTCACTGTATACTGAACAACTCTCTACTCACTCGAAAACCCGCGTATATATAGTACTCCGCAACTATAGAACTTTCTTTAATTCACCGCCTTCTCCTCTGTGAGAACAGTCTGGAATATTACCTGTTAAAGAACCTTTCTAGAAAGGTCGCATTCATAGTTTTCGACAGGACCGGCTTCTGAATCACTGAGTTCGTAACATTATTAAGATTGAGAATAGTGATCTAAAAAAAGAGGACCTGGAAAGGTCGGATAGGCCAGTAACCACATTATAACATTTAATTTAACCGGAAAAGTTAGAGGTCAAACCAGTTTTTATAGCCTTGAATATTCTGAAAAATCTTTCAATTCAGAAAATGTATTCTGAATGTAAGAATGCTGCCTATAATACTTACGACTTTCTAGCCAGTTCTTTGAGTCGATATGTAAAAATTGAGGCTGCCATGGTAAAGAAAATGATGAAGAAAATAATTGTGTATCATCTAAAATTTACCGGTTTATGTTACCATAGAGATAGTTTTCTTAGTCCAATGTTCAGTTACGTCTTCTGTAAGTCGGATATGGCAGTGTATTGTTTTGTTGGTGGTTAAACATTGTAGATCTGAAACTATACTGAAATATGATTCCTCAGTGGATAATCAATACTTTTAATCTGCTTAAATTATAATAAAAATTTTCAATTTCGTATATACTGAATAAGGATATATTTGAATATAAAATACTAGAAATTTTGTATTTACAGCAATTTAAATATTTAAAGACAAAAAATGTCTCGAATCCTCATTTCGTTTTCGCAAAACCTTATTTTGCATTCAGGTCTATACCCGAGAAATGAGGGTTAATCGTTTTTTCAAAGCACACACTCCTCAACTTTCTCTTTCCATCTCCATCTCCATCAATTGTGTGCTTTCCGAAATCGCAATAAACGATCCCACTAAGTGGAAACTACTCTTTTAATTTTACCCGCTAGCAGGAGCCTATTTTTCTTCATGTATTCTATCCTCAAAAACAAATGAAAATACGTGACGTAGGGTAGTCGTTGGGCTCTACGAAGAGATAGGTTTGCGGTTGTCACACTTTTCTCGAGATGCTCTAGTGACTGATGGAGAAATGTAAATTAATAGTATATTAAAGTATAAGTGGATATTAAGGTCTTTAAAACACGCGCGTTTCTTCGAAAATAGAGCAAGTGTTTCAGAAACCAGTTATCCACGAATACTTTACGCTATTTTTTTTATTGGTGCACTTTGAAATTATAAATACTCGTATCTATTACTACTATAATATATATAACAACAAGAAATGGAAATAAAAACTAATAATGTAAAATGGTTGAATTCGTGATGCTACTTGCGTTGTCATGGAAATGAGAAAAACATAAACTAATTTGCATTTTGTCTTTCAGATTTATTACTTTAAATACTATTTCCTCCGATTTGAAAAATCTAAATAGTAATATCTCAAACAATACCAAATGTAGGTACTTTCCATTTTTATTTATGAAATTTAAATTGTTAAATACAGTTCGAATGAAGGTTTTGACGTTACAAAGTACTCCTGTCAGATCAATAATAAAAAAATTGTCATTTAGACTTCGTTTCTCGAGCTGTTGATGTTGCCTTAAAAAAAGCGCGTGTGTTAAAGTTACCGTGGCAACATCAACAACTCGAGAAACGAAGTCTAAATCTATGGTCTAAATCAAGTATGATCAGTTTTGAAAAAATTCTACATTCAGGTGAACTTGAAATGGTTGTAGTATGAGTTGGCTAAATCTGATACTGCAGAAAATTAAATGTTTTCCGTAATATCACAAGCAATAGAGAGATTACAAGTGGCTATTTCACGCACTTGTCAAATGAACCAATCAGGAGCTATAGTCAAGTTCTGATTATTGATAACACCAAACGCATTTAAAAATGAGCAGATTTGGGACAAATTCCTTCGAATTAATCAATGAAAAAATGCTTGAACTGTATTTTAAATTAAAAAAAAATACTAAATGATTGAAATGAATGAAATTTTTTTTAAAATCTACATTATATTAAACTGAAAGTTGTGACGCGTTTCGCTTTCTCAAACGAGTGGAGGTATGTCCAATAAAAAAATTTTAATTTATACAGTGCCTTAATGCTGAATTATACGGATATTGACAAAAGTATTATAATCTATTTACATGGAAAGGAAAAGCAAAAAGTGTCTAAATATGGGATTAATGAAAGTATTTAACAAGTTTACCTGGAAATTCATTCACAACAATCTTTCCGGAAAACTTTCTAGGTGAAAAGGTTTAATAAAGGAGAATTCTTGATATCTATTTGGTCGTTGAGAAGATTATCTGAATATTTGTTTTTATTCATCTCAAGAGCTTCTAAAATATATAATCTTAGGGATTTAGCTTCTATATGCAAAATTTGAATCGAAAGTGTGTTGGTTTGCTAATAAATGATTTGAGTAGTTGGAATCTGATTTTTGGTTGTCATAGCTACGTTTGTGTTCTGAAATTTTTGCTTCAAAATTCGTAAAAGTTTCATAATTTTCATAACAGTTGTCATAACCACATTTTAATTTATAAACTCCTGATTTGTTTAATTTTGAAGATTTAGATTCTGTTGTTTTCATGAATTTGGATAAATTTTAATCGGTCTTGAAGCTAATATTCGAGTCTGAAGTTTCTAAAAATGATTTGATTTTAAAGGATGGTATTCCAAAGTATGTTAAGCTTTTGAATTGATTATTTTTGTTATCAGAAGGAAATACTTGTTCTAGAGTATGCTTTAGTATCTTTTTATTTATGATATTAGGGTCAATTCTATAAGAAGTGCTTAAAAATTAACGGTACGCCGTTAAATTTCACAGAGTTTATGCTATTATAAATGATTTAATCTATACATACAGACTAGCAAAAATGAGTTAAAAGATTGTCTTATTTTTAACTGTGCGTTAAAATTTAACATTTGCTTACAGAATTGCACCTATTGTCTATTAAATTTGTATCGTAATTAGTATCAACTGCTATTTGTTTCATTATATTCAGTTCGTTGTTGTAATTGTCAATATTTAATGATACTGTTGAAAGTTAAAAGTATCTTACTATTGAGAGCTGCTACTATTCACCTATTCAGAATACATCAAGAATTTTCTTCCTTCTCAATATTTTTGATATAATCAAATTGCAAGAATTAAAGTTGCTTCTATATACCTAGGTAATTCAAACAATTTTTCATAGCCTCCGAAATGGAAATACCGGACATTCCAACTGGTAATACGTCTCTGCCTTTTGGACGTTATTTGCATGAAAACGTTCGAACGTGTCTCCGTTTCGTGAACCACGTAACAATCCTAGAATTTACACATCGAGAAATTTCCTCTTATGACATCTTTTGTTACAAGTATGCATGTATGTGTTGGAACAATGATCGTGCTGCTGTCGATCCCCAAGATATAATATACGGCCAACTGCGATTATGCTAGTAGAAGTACATTTTACATATTCTTGAGTTGTAACTCTTGCTCTTTTTGCTTTGTTTGTGGATATTTTACGTGTCAGAATATCACTCCTTACAGTGGTTTAATTATTTATAAAGTTTATTACTCTCATAAATAAAACTCACTGTTTCCAGTTAATTAAACTAATTAATGAATAACTTCATCAAACGATACTTCTTATTAATGAATATGTCAATGTCAATGTTATGAAAAATTAAGTTTAAAAAAACAAACATATTTGTTGGCATTTGTTGTCTACCGAGTTAGACACTTTTTTTAACCCATTTCTTAATAAATATGGATTCTTTCAAGCACGACAGACGTGTAGGGCTGGCTTCTGAATATATACTCCCTTTGTCCCTCGGCCCACCGGTGAGAATTTATTGCTTGAAATTTGTTGACTGGATCGGAACAAATTCCCGGAGATTTTTATGAGCGTGTTGAGCGGGAAATGTTTGGGATTTATCGGCAAATGTAGCGGATCACGTTGAAATTGTTGAAAGAATTGTGTTTGAGGTATGTTATTGGTGTATATGAGTAAAAAATCTAAATTGATAAAAACGGTACAAAGGAGAATGTTGTAGAAATTCGTCAAATATTCAAAATAATAAAGACAAACAAAAAAACTGGATTGAATAATAAAAAAAGCTTAATACGAATATAATATTTTTAAAGCTGCAATTTTGTCGAAAATATAAAGTGTAATCGAAACAGATTGTATAAGGCCACTTACTACCACATAGTTCTAGATATATGATAAAGAAAAATACTAGCGAACTGACGCTTCTCCGAGGTGAGGCCTGATGATATACAGACGGATCAAGTACTAGGGAAGGCACATAAGTATGAGTGTATTATTGTGAAATGAGAAATACAAGATCTTCATATTCAGTAGAAAAACACACCTACATACAAACATACAGAATCAACAAATACAGAACTGACAATCACCAGGATAGCTACATCAACTAACAGTCAAGCAGACCTTGCTGCTTCAAATAGTTTTAATCTGATGATCTAGCCAGATAATGTCCATCAGCAATCTATTTATATTGGACCAGAGCCAGTGCTTGGAACCACAAAGGAATACTCTAAAACAGGTACACAATAAGACCTTTATAAGGGTGAGCGGGTTAAAAGGGCCTAAGAACTACTGTAGAAATTGGCTTAGAACCACTACAATTTATCTATCTCACTTAGTTATGGAATAATATTTTCCTAAGTCCGTCTTAGAGATGCTGGACGGGATACATTTACCAAGCCCAAAAGAGATAGTTATATCGCGTAGATCATACATCATTCTCTAAAGAAAAATTTAATACGTAAGTATAACCCGAAATAAAGTTGTTCTCTTTTTGCTGAATGGTTCTGCATCACCAGCAACGATACCTCGGCAACTCAGACTTTGGACTTTTTGTGCTCTTGATTGTATAGTTTGGCAAGTTTATCTGAAGCTACGGGGCATCGGTGAGAGACGAGGAAACATCTCGCATATCTGTTATAAATGTACAAATGGCGTACTGTACCTATTTTACAAAGTGAAACTGAAAATACAAAGGTCACTGACGATACCTACGCCACTGGATAAATCAATATCAGTCAATTGACGAAGTGAGAGGGAAGAACACACGCACTCACTTGCCAATAAGTAGTCAGCTGGTTAGGCATTTCGATAAAAATCACCAATTATACAGGGTGTCCCAAACAAGAGTGACTGATTTTAAACATAAATGCCCAGCTTATTAATTGCTCCAAAGATATGGGGTCTTCACTAGTTTCACTAGTTTATCAAAGAGATTTTTTTAGGCTTGGCTGGCATTTCATCCCATCAACACAGGGTGTTTTACTAATGCTGGTCAAATTTAAAGGGGAAAATATTTATTATTTTAAATGGAACACCCTATAATGTTTGATCTCATTCGAAAGAGCAATCATTCCCCTTTCCAAAAATGTATAGTTTTCTTTATTTTGTTTCATCAACAACAAAGATATTCGAGGTTTCATGTAGTAGTACATTTTTAATTACGTGAATAATTGCCAACAAATCTGACAAACAGTTTATTTAGTAAGAAAACATGATAACATTATTCAATACATATGGAAGGAAGGAGGAAGAACAAAAAAGTTACAATAAATGCTGCATATGCCTACCCTCTTCGTTTATGCATCACTGTAAATGAAATTTTAAATTTTCAAATGAATTTTTTGCGGAATGTTTTCAATAATGTTCCTGATATTATTTTTTAGTTCTGCTAAATTGTTAGGCTTAGGATTGTAGCGCACCTATCCTTCACATATCTCCAGAGAAAAAAATCTGGGACAGTTAATTCAGGAGACCGCGGTGCCCATTCAATCGGTCCAGCTCGACAATCCACCTATCATTAAGAAAACGTTTTTAATGAATCTCGTGCTATTAATTAATAAAGTGGTGGTCAAAATTGCTGATTTTGTTGTTATGCGTCAAACGGTCACAGCATGAGTTGATTTAAGGCATCAAAATACGTTCATATGAAATTACTAATTAAAAATCTACTACTACATGAAACCTCGAATATCTTTATGATTAATGAAACAAAAGATAGAAAACTATACATTTTTGGAAAGGAGAATGATTGCTCTTTCGAATGAGAGCAAAAATTATAGGGTGTTCCATTTAAAATAATACCCTTTGAATTTGACCAACATTAGTAAAACACTCTGTGTTGATGGGATGAAATGCCAGCCAAGCCTAAGAAAATCTCTTCGATAAACTAGTGAAACTAGTGAAAACCCCATCTCCTTGGAGCAATTAATAAGCTGGGCATTTATGTTTAAAATCAGTCACTCTTATTTGGGACACCCTGTATAATGCGGAGGGTGTGGCAATTATGGTTTTTGTACAACGCTGCCAGAGCTTGAAGAATCCCATAACAAATTTGGAAAAGTGCTCATCTTTTAATATTCATAAATTTAAAAAATAATGTAAATAAAAAAAATCCAAGGAAACAAGCACATTAAAGAATTAGCGTTTAATCGTATTGTTAATATTGTTAATAATGAAAAGTCCCCATTCTAGTTATTATCACTACATACTTAACACTTTAGCTTTTTCATAGTTGAACGTGGCAATATCGAATGTTTTCGACTGCATTCCTTCCACGGCTTCAGATAAACTTGCCAAAGTATACCGTTTATGTGAAAAGACCAGTAGTAGTCCTTGTTAGGCTCAATAGTCCTTTCGCTAAATCCTTTTTGGAGAAATCCTCCCTCGGGTGCTTTAGTTCTAGGAGCCTATATCTCCAATGAGACAGTGCTTCTCATTCGAAGATAATGTGTGATGCTGTTTCATTCGAGGTTTCATCCTCTTCCATGCATAACCCACAGATAGGTTCCTCAATATATGCCAATTGTGTGCAAGTGCTTCCTTAGAGTACTGCAACTGCTGAGTATTCCCATCATTCCCCTTATTTGGCCCCTGAGGTTAAATGTTCCGTTAGTCAGCGCCTCCAAGGGTGTTTTTGATCAGGAGTATAATGAGTTCCTCTTTTGGCACTTTACTCCATTACTTATTTGAATCCGCCGAGATGTGAGTCTTGTTTTGATATTTCAAATAATGGCTTAGCACCAGTAAATGCAACTTAAATAAAAACCACTAAGTAAACTTCTTATGATCAAGTATTTCGGACTGATACAGTCAAAAGCAATTGAAAAAAATTACTGCGAAACAAAATATGGGAACAAATAAATTGATTATACTATTCGTAGATACCTCGTACAATAAAATAAATTTTGCCATAAATCTTCTCCTTATTCCGGAAAATTAGAATCGTTCCATCGTTCAATGTTGAAATTACTTCACGCTTCTTTATTTGCCACGTGACTTCCTCGATCCGTCGAGTCAAAACATATCGAAATATGGCTTACTTTCAGTTTTCAGATTTCTCTACTTACAGCTCACGCACTCTATCAGGCGGAAACTTCTACGACTGATTTCACTTGAATAATAGTTCCAATATTGACGAATGTTAAAGTTCGCGATTCGATTCTTGGAGAGAATTCAGGAGACTTTGAGGGACTTATGGGGTTTTGAAGAGGTCGCGGCGGCTTCCTTCGATATCAACTCACCGTCGCTGGCGGGGGATTTTGTTTCCGAATCATGAAGAGATAAGAAAGCAAGGCAATTTGCACTGGATTCGTTTGGGAGAGTGAATCCGATTTGGTCTTT
>CAJUYG010000127.1:106891-118425 GCA_910591675.1 Galerucella calmariensis
TAGCATAGCTGCAACTCATTCGTTCAATACAAAATGTACCTTACGGTTTTACCCTCTTAAAATATATTTTGGTACGTCTATGAAATCTACTTAAATGAATGATTTATCACTCCTTGTCCTTTCTATATGGACTATAGTGCCTCTCAACTGAAATCGTTCTATCAATATGATAAAAATATATTATAGATAGTGTCACATAGAATTTTGAAAACTACTAAACTGGTTTTCGTTCGGTTTTCACCAAAGGACGGAGTGATTCCATTCCAAGCGTCAGCAAACACAGCCGCGATGGATGGCTATTAGTAAATAAACGAACAAATGGGCACAAATTAATGTTTTTATTTCTTTTTTCATTTGTCGTTTGTACTCCATTTAACAGTATTTAATTTGAAATGAGGGCATAATAGCTATGATATGTCTTTGAATTTATAAACATACTAAATACTTCCAATTTGTGGGTAAGGTACTCAATATGAATTTCAGTCAAATAGACGTGCCAATTATCAATAATACGACTATATAAATCAATTGTTATGCGACTAAGACCAAATTCCCCCAATCTGTACACCGTGGTTGTCTACACAAATTTCATTCGCCGGGTTTCTATCTTACGCATTCCCGACACATCTTTATAATCTTACCCTTGCCAAATGTCACGGCATTCCATTTGCACATCCCTTTACCTAATATTTTCTTCTAAATCTTCCTAATGGAGTCCTAAATGGATGCCGTTCTCCAATGACATATCGAATAAACCCATGAAGGTTTCCGCTAGGGTCAGGCTAGACATATTCAATTAAAAATTTGTCAGTGGCGTTACGTCACTTATTAATCTATGAATAAAATGAATTTTGAATACTATTTGTCAGTGGCTGAATAATAGGATAGGTTTGCTGCATTTGCTAATCACATGAAATAAATAACGTACTGATACTAATGTTTTGATAATAATATGGCTAGTTTATCTGAGTAATAAACTATATTTTTTCTATGACTTATTGAAATTTTGTCAATACTTGTGGATTATTCCAATAATAGTTACCACTTGATTGATATGCTCTGTACACTCAGTCAAGGTTTCAATTACTCGACACTACATTGTTTTCCTTATCAGGCTCAACACTTTTTTCATACTCGCTTGGGACCTCAAAAGTTAATATCTCCATTAAGTCAGTGTTTGGCATTCAAAGACAATGTTTGAGGCTGTCTTCTCCTCTTCTATGCACAACCGACAAATAAGTTCTTCCCGAGGTTCTTCCCTATTTTTATCAATGATATATGTGCTTCCTTGAGGATCAATGACCGATGGGTAATCCTTTTAATTCGGTCCCATTTAGGTTTAATATTTGATTGGTCTGCAGGACTATGTTATGTTTCTGTTCAGAAACGTGGATCCAGTACGATGTTTTTTCAATCCATCGAAAAAACTACGCTGCAGTTTTTGACATGCCTTACATGAACTCCATGTTGGATTATTTATTTGCTAAGGTGTCTGCCGTTTCATTGCTTTCAATACCTTTGTGACCGGTATCCACTTGGATATCACTGTACTGTGGTTGGCTAAAGTTGAGAATTTTGTAGGAAGTTTCAGTGCAGTTTTTTACCTGTAAGAAACTTATAATCTTATCAAGTGGAGGAGCCAAAGCCAAAGCAGAAATGTTTGCCTTAGTTGAAGATTTTATTTCCCCTCCATTACGAACAGCCATGATATTGTACTATTAAAATGTATTAAAGTGTTTGGTTACAGCACTGGGGTTTTTAAAATTTCATAATGCACTTGAGGGTGGATGATTTTTCATATTTCAGTTGCCGAGTGCTCTTTAATTCAACTTGAAGATTACTTGGTGAGGGATGAGGATGTTATTAATGGTTTTAAAGCATCTAATGAAGTGATGTTTTTCCAAACAAACCGAATATATATCAATGTTTGCAGCTAATAGATGTTTCTTGCCAATAAATATATTTTCAGTATATCAATATACCTATTTTTATGAACATTTTTTATAATCGATGGAAAAAACCATCAATACATTTTTGTATTCTGTTGTTTGCACTTACGAAATTGAAATGATTTTATGCAAATTGATTCTTTTATTCACATAACGCTTTCAGGGCATATTAATACATAAATAACGTAGTACTGTCAACAAAGGACTAATCTATTTAATGTACATTACGTTGTAAAATCATCTTTTATTGAAAATTGAACTAGATAAATATGGAAAAACACTATACTTGCAAAATTTTTCACTTAAAACTATTCAATTACGTGATTTTATCAAGAAGAAATGTATGAATGCATAAATCTTCCATACAAGCACTTCTTAAATGCGAATAAAACAGAATTCAGTGAAAATTTGTTGGCAAAACACGACTAAAATCAGTTTTGTCGTTTCTAGATTCGTTAAGAAAACTTGTGTGATTCCAAGGGTAAATCGACGGTATTATTATCTCTCTAGACTGCCTTCGAGACGATCCAAGTCGATGAACGTGTTTCCCTTTTCTTTGAACAGTTCCTGTTTTGTATGGGGTTTCCAATTCTAACGTAATCTTTCCATTACGAAAGCATCACAATGAATTTTCTAGCTGTTTCTAATCTTTTTTTGTTTCTTTCTCGTATTTTACTTTCTCTCCATAGATATATCTTCGGGATAGTTAACTGTATCGACTGAATTAATTTTCCACTGGAAGAGATACCCAGAAAGTTTATTGCGGAAAAAATTAAAATTTGTAGAGATAAATTAACTCCAATGTTAAAATGTCATATACCTGGAAATGTTATTGTCACTTTGACATCGATAAAAAAGGTGCATATATTCTGTTGTTAGTTGATCTTGTCAAAAAACACTCGAGCTTTTCTTTTATCAGATAAATTTCTCTTTAACTCAAAGTTTTGCCAATCACTAAATATTCTCGAAAAACTGACATTAGATAAAATTAGTGATTGGAAAAACTGTTTCGTTGCAAAGAGAAATTTATCCGATAAAAAAAAGCTCTTGTGTTTTCACTGTTGATTAATTAAGTAATACTTACTGATAATTTGATAAAAATGTTTAAAAAAAGTAATAATATGTAGATTATATTAGATCTTATGGCTACTGGCTTTTTATCCAGATTAGTGGTGAGGTATTGAATGAAAACGCATAATATGCCACTTGCATGCATTTATATTTGATAAGCTATTTAAATTAGACTCGGTTTCACGTAAGAAGGAGCCACTTGAAGTTGCAGTCGTATGCGCGAACTTGTTGTCAAAACCAGCGCCATATCATGAAATGGATATTCGACTTCAGATCAGTAGCGTAGCGTTCTCAAATTTTGTATGTTAACACAAGATAACAATATTAAAAATGTATTTTTCATACGATCACATAGGAAAGTGACATATATCGCACTGTCTAGTTCTATGGAAAGTGGCCTTTATTCATACGCGTACGGAAAAAAAACTTATCCGTACATGTACGGATAAAAAAAGCTGTCAAATGAATTTTTATTAAGATTGACCACTGGCAAGCTGTCAAATATATAATTTTTAATTAGATTCACCTATGTAATATCTAAATTTGAAGCGATCTATTTGAAAAGTGAAATTTTTGTAATTTTCTTGATTAAAAAAAATTATGGCGCTGTCGAGTACCTATCGAACCCGTGTACTCTTCGTCAGAAGTCCGATGTTGTACTATCTCTTCGAGATAGTTTCACATACAATAGACAATGATATATGAAAATTATATCGTTAAAATATTTATACTTTCAATCACCGATTGGTGATGTTCGTTTGTAACGTCAATGGCATGAAACTGTCGTAACAAGGCGACATAGATAAATAAGACCACTTTTGATTTCTGCGCAAGACAGTTGGCAAACTTCACGTGGCTTCTTCTTATGTGAAACGGAGTCTAGATTGTAAAATTGAAGCATCCTCATTATTATTAGTTATATATACATTTGATGTCATCAGCAACTAACAAAGCTTTCCTACTTCATGGATAAATGAGTTAAATAATAATGATCCTAGATGAAACCTTTGGAAAACTCTCAAAGTTACTGGAAAAGTGTAAGTGAATGTGTCAACCATTCCATAGATTTGTGACTTACCAATTTTTCTGTAGCCCTTTTTGTAGTAGTTTTTGTAACGTCACAGAAAGGCTGTGGTCTAATGAATGGTATTGACCAGGAAAGTCTCACAGAATATTTATATTATGTGAAATCGATTGGCTTCGTTGTAAGATCTCATGTAAAACTGGAAATCTACAATATTTCAACTTATTAATCCACCTTTGGTTTTTATGTAGTTGATAATGCTCTCGAGATGTACTGTGATTTGTTGGTCGGTCACAAAAGACCTACTAAATCTTTCTTATTACGTATATCAATAATTCCTGCTCTATGTATTCTGTACCAGCAGGATTTGAGCTTTTAAAAAACTGTATGAGTTAACTAAAAGTGGCTGTAGTTGAAAAAGAGAACCTGCTTAGGTTGTTGCTTCCAGCTTTAAACGTAGAAATGCCTGATCACTAACAGTTCTGGATTGAGAGGAAGTACAATTTACAAGCCCCCTAAAACGACAAACGGATTTTAGCTTCCTTTTACGTCGAAAACGTGACACACCTGATGGAACGATCCCAAAACTAACCTTCTTAAATAGGCTGTGAAGATTTAACTGAAAAGTACAGACACACATGTACTATGTAATATGTTAGCAAAGGCACCTGCAGCTGCAAAAAACAGGACTCTAGTGCTCTGAAGAAGAAGACACTGATGCTGAATAAGAAGAAGACAAAGGAGGAAGGATGAATTACGGTAATGCTCACTGAAGATCCCAATTTTCACTGAAACTTATATGTCTTTAGACTTGGAGGAACGTTTATAGAAGTGTGAATCTTTTCACTTTTATACCATAATGATGGTTCGAAAAATTGGATAAAAACGTTATTATCTCACAAGGTTTTCTTGATCGAAAACTTGGACTCTAACTATCAGATTATCCACAAGTAGATAGAAAGTACGCTCCTGCCTGCTCAACTATACCTCAAAATAAGCTCAATTTATCGCTGTGAAGTCACGTCGAATGTGATAATTTGAGTAATGAAATCCAAAGTTGGCGTTATTGATGATGAATTTCAGTTTTTTATGCTCAGGTTTGAGTGAACCTAGGTACATAATATAGTTACTAAACTCTAACCACACCGCCTAAAATCTATTTCATTAATTATATATTGATGTTTTATCGTTCGTAAGGCTAACCTCTTCCGACGTCTCAACAAAGAAAATGTATTAACTTAATCACATAAAAGAAACTAACTGCAAGCCGTAATAGTCAGCCATATCCCATTCACAAGACCACCTTCATATCCTTGGATACTTTCCCGTGTAAAATTGAAAAGGACATGATGTAATAAAGAGCAAACCTCCAATCTTATCAGTTGTAATGGGGGAGCCATGTCGTAGATTTCGACCTTAATTTTGGGTAAGAGGGCTCCGGTTAGGGACCGTAGCCTCAATTCGTTCTAATGCAATAATTATGAGCAGCGGTCTCCCAGAAACCATATACTATCCAGGAGTTTGTAGAATTTAGTAGGGAGGATACACTATAGGAATCGTTATGTGAATAATGTTTGAAGTGTATAGATTTGATGTTATTTTGAAGTTTGATTCAGTATCAACAGAATAATAATTTCATATAACTACAGAATGTAGACTTTTGTGATCGAAATTTGGATTCAAATGATGTTTTCGGTACTTTATCATCGTTCAATAAACTGCTTATTAATCGAATAAATCCACAGCATTGGTTAGGTCTGTTCCAAAATACAATCGGGAACAATATAGTCAGGCTGCTCTTAGCTTACCACTTTTGGATTAGAAAGATATAGCGATAAGGTGTTCAGTTCGTCGGAAATTTCAGCATTATTTTTACCAGGCTTGTGGCAGAAAACACCTGAAATTGTTTAGTTGTTTTTTTATGAACGTATAGCCAGATGGTACCCAACCAATCCATTACTTACTTCATTTTACATATGGAAACAAATATTGCTTCTATTTTCAGTGATTATTACGTTAGTTAAAAATTATAATATCTCAAAAACAAAGTAAGCCATCGACATGATCTTTTTTGAATGATAAAAAGTTTTACTTTTTTCAGTTAGCTTGGACATAGGAATTTTTTTCTTGAAACGCACAGATGGCGCGCCATTTAACATTTAATTCTTAACTGCATAACCTTGGGAATAATTTCCGCTCCTAAACTGTTTTCGTCTCGATCATCTTCGTGGTCCTATTGTCCGGTTCCTGATGGTCCTCTGCCAAGCATTCTCTCAGGCGCACGCCATCTATGAAAATATTATACTTATTTTTGATGATGATGATCACACACACACACACTGATTCAGAATGAAATAGTTTTTTGTCTTTATCGATACAGTAGCTTATCCTTAACGACTGTTCTTTCATTTTCAAAATATGTTTCCCATAAGATCAAGATACTTAGTCAAAATCTGCCCTGGCTAAAGTATTTCTTTGATCCTCTGCTATCTTGAATGTTTTTTCACAAGCTTTCCATGTGGTAAACCTCCACTACTATTTTCTCTGTATTCCAAGCGAAGATCGTAAAATCACGACAATCTAATTCAGTTGCCAGGTAAACACATTAGTATTTTATTTCTCTCCTGTAAAGTTCAATTTTATCATTCGTTTCCTGTAGATATGTCCGCAGGTATCGACTACCGATGCAGTATTGGGAAAATTATATGGACACTTTGAAGCAATAAACCTTCGAAATTCCGTATCCATGTTAAAGTGAGTTTCACGATTCTATTCAATTTCGATACTGTTTTGGGAATGGTATAATTTTACAATGTTGTTAAACACACATATAAAAATCCCAACTGAACTTCAATCGTTAGTAATCTCCCAAATAGTCTTAAATATTACACGAAATTATTGTAGCAGCATCATCAAGAATTCTTTCAACACACTTGAAACTTTGTGTCAATGACATTGTCATCAAGTGTTAATTTGTTTATCTACAACTGTCATGTAACGGGTAAGATTTGACAATTTGACAAGGAGATTGTCTCCGCTTGAACTCATTTTTATAGATTTTTGTTCATTCAACTTTGAAAATTTGAAGACATAACTAATTTATTTTATTTCCACAGCCTTGTTTGTCTTTGTTGCTATGGTCACAAAATATGATACACAGTACCTTATGTTTGCAGTCAATATTATTAAAAATACGTTGGATTGAAATTTTTATTTTATTTTATAATTTAGGTACTATTAATAATAGTAATCAACAGTTGCAGATATAATTTTGAATGTAACACGTGTTATAGGAATTATTAACGCACTTATGTGAATACACTTCACATGCGTGCGTTAATAATGTCCATATCCCACTTATTACGTAAATAACTATTATATCTGCCAAATGTCATAATTGTTAAGAGAACAGTTTTTGTGTTATCGACTGTGAACATCGTGGGACAATCGTATACCTTGTGATAGGAAAGTTCCAGTCTAATTAATCTAATAGTTTATTAAATCCTATATCTGTAATTTCTAAATTATCTAAATAGGAACAAAATATAAAGAAAAATAATATGAAGTTTTGCTTGAAATGTTTTCCCATGGATAAATAATCATAATAAACCTTCCTCACCATTGAAATATTGTTCAGACCATTCACTTTATCAATGTTTTATTCAAATCATACATAGGTACAACTCTATCCCACGGCTATTTGGATTACCTTTCAAATGCATCTTATTCATTCTCTTTCGCATGTCTATGTGAGCTTGTATATGTCGCTTGGTGATTGATTGATTGATTTTTAAAACAAACAACAACGTTGATAATATGATCCATAACGTTGATATAAAAAAATAACCTACATAGTGGGTTGAAAAACTGATTATTAAATATTAATATTCAATATCGATTGCTTCAAATACTGCACAAATGATGGATCTACAAAGTAAATGGCTTTGATATGTATAACGGAACCTGTGATAGCTGTACAATTTGAATTATGGTGAGAGGTTGATTTTAAAGAGTTTTGGTTCCTATGATTGGATTTTTCAAAACCTTACATCCAGCCTCCATAAAAATTATATCACCCCTTTGTGTTCAATCTTTACAAGAAAATTGATAATCTCTAAAGGGGTGCTTCCATCGATCCTTAACTGTGAAAAACTACTTGAAGCATTCGATGTTTCCTAGAGCTGGTGGTTTCATTCACTCTGCTCAAGATGTCTTCGGGCAGTTCAATAATCTAGACGCATTCTTGTCGCGTTGGCCAATCTTGGTCCAAGCAGACTCGAGCTATCCTGCGCATCCCAATCTTCATTTTGTTTTCCAATTGCATGAAGAGTTTGCACAGTTTCATTTAGTGAATCCCAGTGTCCTGTTTGTTGTTGCGACTTTGCTTAGTCCAATTTTGAGGCTACACCGTGCAAGCCAGCCGGCTAAGGCAAGTGCTTGAGCCTAAACATTGCATGTCTCTACCAAGCTACACCTTGGGTAGCTTGAGTACTTGGGGATTGCTGCACCTGTGTGATTATTTCACTGCACGCCCTGAGACGATTTCTAGATTTATTTGGTAAAATTGGGAAACATAATCGTCATAATTAGATTATTTCTCTTTTATGGCAAAGCAGCCTATTTTACTGATTAAAATGTCGATTAAATGTCAAGATGTCTGCAATGGTGTATTTTCAAAGTCATTTTCAATTGTATACATTTATTTTTGTCTCATATTCCCGAAATATGAATGGCAACAGTATATTTTTTAAGTTATGTATTCGTTTAGTCAGAATAATATACGAAAGTCTCCTTCGTGACACTTCATAGCATTCAGAAAATAATCCCGTCTCTTTCCGAGCACATCATTTAACTTTTTTCCCACAGGATCGGTGTAACATGTAACCTACCAATTTCCCGTGCTACATCCCTACTGATATAGTATCTCACTGTTTTCTATAAAGTTTAGAGGTGGAATGTTATGGCTATTCAGATAACCATTTTTGATGTCTGAATCGGGTTGATAAAATTTGTGTGGACAAATTCAAAAGGAAGAAAGAGAAATTTGTTCAGTTGTTGTAGAAAATTCACAAATAATTTATAAACAGCTTGCCAGATAGCAAATGGGAAAATGAAAATTAATAACTATTGTTAAACCAAGAGCTCATCCATATCTCAAATGTTTATTAAACCCTCTTGCTTCTATTGTTAAACTAATGCCAATATAATTCAAAAGTCTTAAGCTAGAGCTCCAGCAATCTGTGCTGGGCAAATGTCGGTGATTATTAAAGGAATATCTGCAGCAAAGCGGGTCAAATTACATTGTTATGTGTCGTCAAGGAGTACGTTTGTGATTTTTGACTTTGGTCCAGTGAATAGCCAGGACAAACACTAAATCCTAATAAAGGCTTTTATTATCGATAATGATTTTTCCGACCATATACGTCAATAGAATGTCATCGTCGTAGTAGATATAAAATGAGAGACCAAAAGTGGCAAATATGAACACATTTAATTCAGAATGTTCATATATTCATAGGCATTATTAATTAATTTCTGCAATATTATTCTGCACCGTATCTTATGCCTTCCATTATATAAAGGTCAACTGCCACTTTTGGTCCCTCATTATATAAAGTGCGAAAGCAGGTCAGACATCAAGTGTTGCTCATTTTTCACAGCTTTGGTCACATGAGTTCTGCTCATATTTGCAACTTTTGATCTCTCATTTAGTGTAGTCGAATTTATTCCCGCGTCAAAGCTCTGGAGTTTCTGCTGATGGCGGGCCGCTTGTGTCGCTGGTGTAGCCCAGTGTGGTGAATTTCCGTATTGAGGTATGTCTAGACTAGAATAAACAAAATGCCGATTTGCAGCCAAAAGAATATAATTTCACACCATCAAATCGTTCTATGTAATTAGTATCAGTTACACTGTATGAAACTACGATTCTCATCTCTACACAATTTCTTATAGAAAACAATTTGTAGTAGAGCTTTAGCAACCGACCAGAAACGAACCAAACGTGGCGACGTGCTTAATCCGAGCTGCGGTGGCCTCTTAAACGTTGATATATCCAACGGTGGAAAGCGTAGAGAGCACATATCTTACATGTTATTGCGACCACCATATTGCCACCGCGCTAGACTTATAACAGTAATAACGGGAATTAATTGAAGTGAGGGCGCTTTCTTCAGCACAGGCCATTTTAGATAACTCCATTGAGAAATAGACGACCCTAGTAACTTTAAAAGTTTTCGTGCGGGTCAACTAGATTTGGAGCGATGTTTTCACATTCTTTAAACCTTAATTATCTATTTTAAAGATAAATTAGTATAAAATAAATGAAAATTAATTTCGACGTGTCTAAGAGTACCAGCGTGCAAGTTCGCGCATTAAGGCTAGTATAGCAGCATGTTGCGATCTCCACTTGTAGTCCAGTCATTACGTCGGAAAAATCGGGAAATAAATGAAAATGAACCGAGAAAGCCAAATTTTGGATATTACGTGGGGGATGGCAAGAAAAGCTTAAGTTCAAATTGTCGACCAAAATAACCTTGTGCAATTTCCGCCATCTTGAAAAAACCCTTAAATTCAGTTTTTTCATCATAACTCGGTTCCCCGTTGGGAAACGAAATTTTTTATAGAATACTTTTTCTTTTCTCGCGATCTACAATTAAGGTCCCATGCATTTTTCACGTATCGATCGTCGTTTTCGAGATATCGATCAAAAATATCAAAAATTTGGGGAGAATTTTTTTTTTTCGCTATTTACTTTTTTCTGGTGAAAGATATCGAAAAATGTTTGAAATAAAACTTGTAGAGCGTGTCCAGACCTACGAATTCGTTTTTTCATTTCCGACAAAAATTACGACCTCCAGCGCGCCACAAAGTCGGCCCCAGCGCGCCCGACGCGTCTCCATGGTGCGTCATGGCGTCTCGCCATGGAGCACGTGACTATGCATCGTGACCATGCATCGCTCCATGACTCTGTGGAAATCGTTGGCGAAGATATCGATCTTTTGGTCCTAATTTGCGGACTTGCAATGGAGAAAAAAAATATTTTCTTCCACAAACCAGCCAAAGGCAAAACACCGGCAAAAGTGTACTCTCCAAATTGTTTCAAGCATGATAAGTCTGTTCTTGAGAACATTCTTTTCATCCATGCTTTCAGCGGTTGTGACACCACGTCATCTTTTTATAACATTGGAAAGTCGAAGTTCATCAGCACCCTCGAGAAGAATCCGAACCTCCGGTCATCGGTAGAATTATTCAAGCAAGAAAAGGTCGATCCGGAGATGCTAGCTTGCGCGGGAAAGCTGTTCCTTATCGCTTTTTATGGTGGTCGTAAAGAGGACACGACGATGGATATTTTGCGATTCCATCGCTTCGCAAAATCAATGACGACAAGCAAGACGAATAATCTTTCACTGCTCCCACCAACGGAAAGTGCAGTCCGCCAACACGTTTTCCGGACATATTTACAAGTACAAACGTGGCTCGGAATTTTTAAA